>JAEANM010005384.1:0-18866 GCA_017656035.1 Myanophis thanlyinensis
CTTCTTGCCCTGACTTGAAGCAGAAGGCACCAGCCTGAAGATGGCGAGTGGGATCTCGCCGAAACGTTGCAAAAAGAATCTGGACCCAAGTACATTACTTCCTCAATCCAGTATGTAGGAAACAAAGAAATGATAGAAACCTCCAGTGGAACTCACCTCCACCACAAGCCTCAGAACATTCAGTGAAGCCTTCATATTCCCAATCGTAAAGTTCATCAAAATCTTGGGAGCCCCTAAAGAGCAGATCAGTCTTTTCACCAGTTTCTCCATTGCATGGACCACCGTAGCAAGTTCGTTCGGACACTGGTTTGGGCCCCTCACATTCATCAATGGGCAAATCTGCCACGGACTGAGAGAAGGATAGAAGCACTTGGCACTTCACCAGCCGCCCCTGGACGCCCACTCCACAGGTCACACTGCAGGCAGACCAGTCCTCAGGAACAAACCTATGGTGGTGAAGCCATTGTGAGAGGAGAAAGACAGAACATAAGAGCAATCTAAGGGCTGCACAGACACACTTCAGATCATTCACTGTCCCATCTCCTCAAATGATGCAACTATGGAAGTGCCTGTCCATAGATTCAGGATAAGTATATCCATGGCTCATACTAACCATAGAACACAATCTTTGTTCTAAAGTCTGCTTCTGAAGAGGTTTCAGGGCCACTTATATTTTTATATTTGAGCATAGAAAGGCACCCTAAGGATAGCTGCCCACACCAAAGGAGTCCAGCTGGGATGCATTAATACTTAACATTTTCTATAGCTAAATGATCTTGCATGGAGATAAGATTCCCATTTTAAAATGCTTGTATCATAAGCAGTATTTTGAATTTTGGAATATTTATCTGATTAGCTAACATGCTTTTTACTCATCTTTCTATAAACGTCGCCGAGACTGCATGAAACACAAATAACAAAACACATAGCGATGATACAATAAATTAAAAAAATTAAATACAGTATTAAACAAGTGTAAAACAGCATTGAAATTCTACTACTAACACTATTTTAAAGGTTTAGTTCTTAGTTTTGAGAACACTGGTTCAACTTTCTGGCTAAAAAGCTACAGATCTGTCTGTTTATGGTTTTGTTCTATGTACAACTACTTTAAATGAAAAATTTCATCTTTTAATAAATGTTAATACTATAAAAGTGTACTTGATGCTTCAGTAATTCTGGCTACCATTCTATGTATTTACTAAGATATTGATAACATTGGTCTCATTTTCCAGCAGAGAAAAGTAGGACAGATGATCTTAAGGAAATTATAGTTTTATAATTCTGTGCTCCTATGATTACTCTTGGAGGTGTTGCACCACACATGGTTAATGTAACAATTTCATTTTTGGCAATCAGACTATGGTTAAAATATATATATATAAGTTTTCACAGAAAATTATTTAAAAATATTTCTATCACTGCTACCCATTTGCTCACAGTAAGAGCAAAACACACAGATGTTTATCCAGTAGATGTAATCAACTACATAAATTATGCTTTTTCTTATATTCCAGGTAAATAATAAAAACTAGCTACAATTCAAGTTGGCAGGCTTAAGAGAATGACTGAAGATCACTTTTTTTGTGAGCATTACATCTGGAATATCTGTCTCACCACTATTCTATGTCTTTTACGAGGAGCTAGGACTTCTCCTTTTTTAGATTGTATATAAATCTATAGACTCCTCTTAAGAAAAATAGGTGATTTATGAGAATGAGCAAATTTGTAAAAAGAAAAGCTTGCTTATATCTAATCTCGATTTAGAGGACAGTATTCAAAAAGCATCTAACCAATGTAAAATTGCCTAGCAGTTAATATTCACTTTTTCCAAACTTCTTTTATATTTCTGTAAGCAGTGGAAGATCTAAACTGGTATATGGCAGGACTCAGTCAGGTAAGGTTTTAGGAATTGCACGGCTTTTGTGAGTTTAAAATTGTGCAATTGTTACATGTAAACTATAAACGTCTAGTAATCACTTTCCTTTCCAGTGATGTGTTTGATGGCTATTTAGGGTACAGATTTTTGAAAATTAATGCAGTGAAAAATTAAATATTTCATGACAGCCCATTAGGAAGGATGCAGTTTACATGAAATTGTCCCCTAGTGTGCAGTTAAGTTACTGAAGAAAAAAAATTGTTGGCACCTATTTTTGCATTTCCTAGCTGCACAATGAGGAGCTCTCACCATCAGAATCATCTTTTTTGTAAGCTAGCCCATTTTAGGAAGTTCCTAAGCCGGTTTGTTCAAACAGGTAATTCATCTTGATATTTTTTTTACAGCTAGGATAAAGGAAAGAGGCTACCCTAACATCAGAAAGGGAGACTAAAATTTCTGGTTTCTAACTGACTGTGACAGTGTGACATGTTGGATAAGCATACAGTATTCCTGGAGATATGACAAGACAATGTTTCCCTTCCTACAAAGGGATGGGACTCCAGCTGGCATCTGTTGCTGCCAGATGTTGCTAGTCTGCAGCTCCCATCATGGGAGACTGAGATTGGGGCTGGTCAGAATCAAAGACCAACATCTAAAGTACCGAAGGTCCCTTAGTCCTTCAGTTACAGAATGTCTGCATTTATTTTCGGCATGCAGCACTAACTTGTTCTGCACGTTCTCCTGCTGATATAGAGGCAGGATTCAAATAATCCTTTTTCCAATGTAAGCAATACAGTCTCTATTTGACATATGTTGACAGTGCTAAATTCCCATTGCATGTTGAAGGGTAATTAGTTTGCTAAATACAGAATTAGAAAAACAGTTTAATAACGGAGAACAAGTGGCAAGAACTCACAAACCAGACTGCCAAATGAAAATAAATACAAATTCAATTGTCTACCCGGAAACTTCTGTTATAAATGAAGGCACATAGGAAATATACAAAAGAAAGAATAACTTGAACTTAATATTGATATCCTTACTTATAAAAATATGCATGCATAATTATTCTCCCGAGGAGTACTTTGGCCCCCTTTCATAACAACTCAGGATTTTATGCCTGCCATGCCAGCTTTTTGGTGTCAGAGTTACTTTTGATGACATGAAAATATTTCTCTTGTTTCAAAGATGCCATGAATCTATTTTCCAAAGGAACGGTTAACTTCTTATTACTGCAGCATACATTTCTTAAAGCTAAAGAAACTTCACATTTTGCCCTTGTTTGATTCTAACAGATATATACCAGCAGGAGAACTAAGTATAGGAGGACGTTGACCATTTTATGTGAGAGGCATGTACAGGAAGTCCTTGACTTACGACCACAATTGAGCCCAACATTTCAGTTGCTATGTAAAATATTTGTTAAGTGAATTTGCCCCGTTTTACGACCTTTCTTGTCACACTTATTAAGTGAATGACTGCAGTTGTTAAACTAGTAACAAGTGAACCTGACTTCCCCCATTGACATCAGTCAGTTGCCAAGCATATGAATTTTGATCACATATTACAATGGTTGTTAAGTGTAAAAACTGGTCATAAGTCACTTTTGTCAATGCTGTTGTAATTTTGAACGGTCACTAAATGAACTGTTGTAAGTCAGGGGCCTAGTTTATCTTTCAGTCTGCAGCAAAGCAATGAAGGCAAAATAATAAATGATACTTTTATAGTCAGTGGCAATGCACGGATTAGCCAGGATGATGATGTGGGATTCTGTTTTTAATGGTTGTTGAAACAGTTGCCTCTCTTTACTTTGCTCCAATCCAGTGGATAAAATTGCCTGTATTGATAGATGAATGAGGAGTCATTGATTCTCATAGCTTTACAGTCTATCTTAAAACTTAAGCATGTATATTTGGTAAAAAAGCAGCTTTTTGCTAAATATAGAGAAATTTTTTCAGTGGCAAGACTCTGTAACTGTGGTGATATTCTAACTCATACTAGAATTATGTACTTGTATCACAGCATCTGACACAAGTATATAAGTTGTGGCATTTGCATGATGACATCATCACATATGTATTGTCATTTTCCCTCTTTTTCTGATCCCATGGATGCCCATGGCAAAAACTGCTTTGAAGATGGAACAGATGGCACCAGGGTGTGAGGATCTTCTTCACTGGCAGTATATAGAGTTGGACAACTATTTTAAAACAGATGATAGAGTAGTTTTGATAGAATTTGGGACAAGGTAACCTCCTAGTTCCTAAGTAAAACAAGAAAAACAACAACTATGATATTATGGATTCTCTGATCTCAATTTCCATCACATTTATTTATTTATCTATCACCTTTAGTATTTCCATAAATAACTTAAGGCAGAAAACATACCTACTTCGTCCTTCTATTTTTCCCACTACAACAAACTTATAAAGTGAATTGGGCTGAGAGGAAAGAATGGGCCAACATCATGCAGCCAGCTTTCATGTCTAAGATAGGACTAGAATTCACAATTTCCTGGTTTACAGACCAGCACCTTAACCACTACACCAACTAGTCCTCACATATTTTAGGTGATAAAATTATATGAAATATCACACATTTTCTTCTATTTCCTAATGAAGTCTTCCTGAGATCTTGCATCACCCCATGTATACCCTGCAGGAAATCCTCAACTTATGACAATTCGTTTAATGATAGTTTGACATTACAACGGCTTGGAAAAAAAATTATGTATGACCTACCCTCAAGGTTACATCAACCCTACACTCACAAGTCTGTGATTTGGGTACTTGGTAAGCAGCTTGTATGTTCAAGTATCTTGTAGACACGTGATTGTGATGGGCAAACTTCACAAGTGGCTTCCAACAAGCGAAGTCAATGGGGAAGCTGGCAGGGAAGGTTACAAATCATGATCGTCTGATGTCTTGCTTAATGATCACAGCAAGCAAGTCTAAAATCAGCTGTGCCACTTAATGACAAATTTTCTGATCCCAAGAGTGGTTGTAAGTTGAGGAGTAACAGCATTTCCTCTAATAGTTTTTTTTCTTTCTCTGACACTTATGCAGTGAGTTTTCTGTTGTACATAACCTTTCTCGATGCTGTGCACTTCTCTGAAGTCAATTCAAGAGCAGAATAAGGATGTATTTATGAGTAACAGAAGATTCTCTTACAAGAATAAATGTTTATGGAAACTAGAAGGGAAAAAATTCTTTTAATTTTAGAGAGCCTAGTGACATACTTCAACTACTGATGAGGGGAAAAAAAGGTTTTCCAACGTTCAGAGGAAAGAAATTCTGAAATTGTTTCCTAGTATAGTAATGGAAGACACAGCCTCATTGGTTTTAAAACTGCCCTAGACAGATTTATGAGTTGCATTATCTGATGCTTTTAAAGCTGATGGCTCAGTTGTGACCTGTAATAGTCAGGAAAAACTTTCTTCCTGTAACTACTTCTCTCATCCTTGCTTTCTGAAGAATCTCAGAGTTGTCCAAAGCAAGGATGAAATTCTGACCAACAGGAACTCTCACACAAGGTGATTTTTGCCAGACTAATGGAAATTTCTCCTGGAAAGGCTTAACTGATTGACTCCCTTTGGTCTACCTCTCCATATTATTGTAACCATATGGAGATGAAGTTACAGGGATTAGATTGATTATGATTCACAACACTGTATGTGTGTGAATGTGTGTATGCGTGTGTGAGTAATGTTATTTCAATGAAGCATTATAAAATGAGCAAATAAAGAAATGCTTTTCTAGTCGTGGCAAAGTTACTGTGTCACAATAGAGAAATGAAATACTCTTATTTATGATATATCAAGTTGTGTAGGGTAGAGTTGTTTTTTTTTACAGATATCTTTGGAAATAGCTTGTTTTGGCATGAGTAGAAATCTAGCAATGGTACACTAAAAGATCAAGCACACATAAAGGATTTAGCAGGGGATGTGTGCGTAAACACTGAGCAGCATAATATTCAGAGATATATTCCAGATCTAAAATGTCATCATTTTGCGAAGTGAAATGTAGTGTTCTGATTATCCAAAAGATCTTCCTCTAGAAGAAAATGAAAAGTGAATCAAATCCATATGTATATATGAGTTGAAAGATAGAAACTGGTCTTAAAAATACATTCAATAATCACTATCTTCTCACAACCCTGTGCTTCTGATTTTCCCCCCTGAATTGTTCCTTAAAGAATTGAACCCAATTTTTTACCTTCATGGTCTTGCAACACTATCAAAAATAGGATGAAAAGAAGACCTTCAAAAAGTTATTAAACTTTATTTTTTTCAAGAAAAAAATGTATTTTTCCTTTAGATTTTTTTCTTTGAAATCAAATCTAGTTCTATTTCACCTAGCATATCACTAGATATTTACTTTCTTAAATTCTATCCCAAACTTTTTTTTTCCACTTGTCCTTTCGAGTTAGTAGACTTTGGGTTGTTCTTTTCTTGGCCTTGAGAGATGGAAACAATCCCTTCATGTTTACATAATGGTTCTATCTGACCTGAGAATGCCTGATTCCCACTTGGCTAAATTAAGCCCTTGAACTTGCAGCTTCCCAAATTTCCTTTCTTATACTTGCTATGGTGCCATTTTGCTATATGAAGCATGGATACTTTCAGCTGAACATTGGAAATAAAAGACCGAGGGCTACCTGGTGAATAAACTACATGATTTCAGAAAAAAAGCCACAATGCAATTTTTGAATTTTTTTTAACTGTATGCTTGAAGATGAAATCTCTCACGCCTAAATGTAACATTTAAATCAGCTATTAATAGGCCATAAAGAGAGACATTTTTTGCAGTATCAAGTTGAGTTACATGAATGATTTTAATTTAACATGAACTTTAAAGCATTTGGGCACATGGGAAGTTTGTATTGTGCTGAGGGGCCCTTGGTGCTTTCTGAGCTTGGTAATTTCCTTGCGGACATTTCAGTGCCCAAACTAGGTAACATCATCAGTGTTATCTAGTTTGGATACTGAAACTTCTGCAAGTAAACAACTGAGCTCAGAGAGCACCAAGTACCCCCCCATGTCAACCCTGAGCTACAAATATTCTTCTTTATTTGTACTGTACTGTTCAAGCAACTAAATCAAAACCAGACGTCAACATTTAGGAGAAGTACATTAATTACAAATGAAAAAAAAAAGCTGCTACAAGAGTGAAGTGTAAAGTTGACACTTCCATGATTTAACTATCCAGGCACAAAACTAAACCATATTGATTGTGATTTAATTCTTCATAGACGGTCTACATCGGTAAATGCAATACAAATTGGGTAGTAACCGTATTTTGAATTCCATAAAAAAATACCTATAGCTCCAGGCAGATTTAAGTCTATTTCACATTGTAATTCATACATTATATATAATTGTAATGTGCTGCTTGGATCATTAAGTGTAATGATTTCAGCAGATAACGTTTTAAAACTTACGTTGGTTCTTCAGAAACTGCTGCTCCTTCTTCCAACTCCTGAGCTTGCTTGTACCATGGCAATTTAGCTTCAATAGGAAGTTTTTCTAGAAAAACAATCATGGGGAAATAGAAAACATGCAAAAATAATGTATTTTCAAAAAAACCTTAATCCTCTTTTGTAACTTATCTAAAGAGGAATTACTTTGCTTTTATTCCATATTTGCTAAGTATCTGCCAATCCAGTCATTAGTGCACTCAAACAATGCTTGCACAGTATAAAGCTTCCTGAAATGTTATTTCACGCAATCAGACTAAATTTAATAAGATGAGATATGAATGAGCCTTCTGGCTATGCATATTGCCCTTTGCTCTGCTTCTATAAGAGAAAGAGGAAAGCGAGTACTTCTTCAATTAACTGTAGTTTCCTATTTCATCTAAATCAGAAAAGCATGGTTAATAATTTTAGAAAAGGTCAAGATGTTAAACCAACTTCAAAACATAGGCAAATTTTAGTTAATGGTAGATTTCCTGTTGCAAAAGATAGACACTATGCTTAATTCAAAACTGCCCGGATTGTGCAAATGGAAAAGCATGGAGGGTTGCCTGCGAGCCGAAATATATCTTCCTATCTTGGTTTATTCTGTTTGATCAACAAAGAAATGTGTAAGCTTCGCACTGCCCATACATTTTCTAGTGTGAAAGGTGAAGGTTTTTTTTCTTTTCATATTTGTCCAATATTATGGAAACCTCCAGAATGGAGAAGATGATTATTATTTGTGGTAGAAAGTACTTTTCTTTGAAGCATACAAAATGATTCCAAGTTAGTAGGCCTATGCAGTTCAGCACTGCTTGGCCAAAAGTGTGTGTATGGTGGTGGTGGGGAGATGGTAATAATTCTTACAGTCTATAAAAAGGCTTCTTGCTATGTTCCACTTTGATAGCTTATTATGACATAGAGGAAAATGCAGATGTGATGAATGATGGTTCAACAAACAGAAAAGTGAAATAGTTTGGTGATGCCCTTCTAGTCAGAGTTTATCAGTTCATCAGCATGGTGGATTCAAAGACTGAGCTGAATAGTTTACTGTCATTTTTGAGATAAAGCAGTGGCTGTTCTCTATCTTTCCCCTCCAAGATTGGTATCAGAGAAATGCATTAAAAGGATTTGATAAAATACTCAGTTGAGGAGCCAAATTATGTTCTCATGGGAACATAAATCTGTATTAAACTATGGAGCTGCATTGGCACTTTAGGGTCAAAGGAAAAAGGTATGAAAATCAATCCATAGCAAATTGATAGTCACACTCTAAAGCAATATGAAATCATCTGAATACAGGGGGGCTAATGGCTTATTGTACTATTTGTAAAAGCCATATGAATATCATGCTATAAATACTTTATTGTACACTTTTGTTTTCTCTTCTGACATTACTAAATTATCTTTCAGGAGATCTTCTTCTTTTATGCTATTATTCAAACAATAACTTTCCTAGCAAGATTGACTTAAGGATTAAATGTAGTTGAACTAATTTATGAGAAGACTCAATACATTTATTAGAGGGCTCAATACAATACTCAATTGACACTGAATAATGTTATCTTTGATATTAGAATTTGAGCTTTAGAGACTATGCAGTCTATACTTTAGACACGCATCCAGAAACACTTCTGAACTTTCCTTCCTATCATACAGGATGCCCCCCCCCCAAATCTGCCATGAAGGGGCTTTCAAAGTGAAATTAAATAAATGATAGAAAACAGCATGAAGTGAAAACCACCAGCCTTAGACTTGCATAAAGGTGTATTTCTCTTTAGTGCAGGATCATGGCACTGAATTTAGTTGAAGGGCTAGACCCACACTTCACTGAGCAAAATAAACTGAGACTACTCTGTTATATCATTTAAGCATGGAAAAGGACACATGGGAGCTACAGTTTCCTAAATTCTTCTCTACACAGAAGAACACGGAGGACAGATGCTAAGCAAATTAGTTTGGCCTAGATCTGTAAAGCAAGGTTCCCATTAGGAAATAAAAAGAGCCGCATGCTTCTTGTATGACTTATGTTTCTCTTTTGAGCAGGGGTGTCAAACTTGCAGTGTTGCATTGTCATCACATGACATATCCCCCCCCCTTTGCTAAATCTGGGGGGTGTATGGCCATTGTGTGATGCATCCGGCCCGTGGCCTGCAAGTTTGACACCCCTGCTTTGAGGGAGAAAAGCAGAGTGTTATAAGAGCATTTGTTAGCACAAGCCCAGCTGAACAATAGATATGCTGGAATTAGAGGAGAGATGATGGGACTTTGGGTGACGCAGAGAATTCTTGCTTGATCAAACTAGTCAGCCTTTAAGGTCTAATTAGACCCAGGAGTCAAAGCTTCTCTATCCTTGTTTTAATATTTGAATTGAGGTGATGGAGCAAGCATATCATAAATAAATATATTTGCATACTTTATATTCTGGATAAATCTTTTATAGAAATCTACATTCGCACTATGGAAGTAGCCAAGCTATTTATTGTTATTTACGAGCTCTCTTTCCCATCTTAATACAGAATTGAACATTAGAAAAGAAAAAAGAAAACCCTATTCGATTCTGGGTAAGTGGCTGTCCAATCTCTTCTTGAAAACCTCCAGGGATTTCAAAACTCCCGGAGGCAAACTAGTCCACTGATTAATTGTTCTCACAGTCAGGAAATTTCTCCTTGGTTCTAGGTTGGATCTCTTTTTCATGATCTTGCCCTCAGGTGCTTTGGAAAATAGGTTGATTTCCTTTTCTTTGTGACAGCACCTCAAGTACTCATATCGCCCCTAGTCCTTCTCTTCGTTAGACATGTTAATTAGGGAAGACTGGACCTGTAATTGAACAAACCTACCACATGTTCCCTATAGAAACAGAGAGGTAGCCCTAGATTCCTCCATGTTGTTTTGGGGAGGGGGGTATTCTTGATTTCCATTGCAGACAGAACACAAATAAACCAGCGCTGACCTTTTATACTGCTCTCTCTTGTGATTCCCCTAAAAGATGCAGCTACTTTAGGTGTTGTAGAAAGATGCTACATTTGCATTCCCATGTGCTCCAAAGCACTTCTGGGAGATAGACCTTGAAGTGCTTCACAGCCTACTGCTTACCAGTCAGTTAGTGTCTACTAAAACCCTGTAAAAGGCTGGCCAAGGCTCTGTTAGGTACCACTATCAGCCTTATTTACAAACAATTTTCTATTTGTAAATAAAACTAAATTGTTTGTTAAATAAAGGACACAAAAATTTATCTCACTACCTCCTTCCCCATGGAATAAAAAAAAAGATGTCTTGTAGAGATGATTTCCCATTTTATTTTTTCCCTTTTTAATACTTTGTTATTAAATTTATTGCTCATCTCGCAGTTCAAGGCAACTTATAGAATGCGGTATTATTTGCCTTCTATTCAACCAGTGAATTATCACCAGTACAGCACCCACAAACCAAATAGAATACCTGGGGAAAAAATGCTGCATTACTGACTGGAAAGATGGATCCTGCTCTTTAAACAACCATAATCTGTAATCTTCTCATTACACAGCAGATAATGAGGTATTTATACTACCATTAATTCCTGAAATATATTCATCGGGGAACTTGTTTTCCCTTCAGTAGCACTTGGCAAAAATTAACAATTTACTTGCAGAACAAAATAGTGGCTAACGGATCAATACTTCTCAGCCAAAGATTGGTATGCTACTTCAGGAGAGAAATGAATACTAGAGCCTGAATTCAATTTTGGGGATATTATAAGTTAAATTCTTGATCAGTGGATCCACATCTGCTCAAGAGTAATTTGTCCCTAATTTTATTACCAAAATATATTAGCCCTCTTACTTCCTTTGTGGTAATAGCATTTTCTTTTCCTCTGTCTTTCTTCCATCCATAAAGATACCATATTACAGACAAGTACAGCTTAAGAGTGATTACACAGGCTTAGAGTTCCTGCCAGGAAATCTGTTTTTGTCAAAGCATGACAATCAGTATTGGCTTCTTAAATGAAGCCTCAGGCATTAGCTCTCAGCTACACAACCCAAAAGTGCAATCATCTTCCCACTGGGGGAAAATGCACTTATCTTCAATAACTGCTTGCCAGGATTAGGCTGCTTGTTAATTTACCTTTTGGCTTGTAGCATGGAGTAGGGACAATGCATTCCTCTTTGATGTGCGGTTTCGTTTTAGGACTGCAGCCACCGGTATGCATCCCTCGGTGATCAATGCACAGAACTACTCGATACCTCAAACCCTGGCCGCATGTCACTGTGCACTGAAAGGAAAACCATAATCAATTATGTCCATTCATAACCATGAATACGTTTGCTGCTCCACACCCCTTAGCTGGCCATGTGGAAGGAAAACAGATGGTATCGTGGACTGTCCAAACGTTTGGTTTGTATATAGCTTTTGATACCAACTGCCAATCCTGTGTAACCTTGTTGGTATGAATACTGTGGAAAATAATTATCTATCATTCAGTTGAAATATAGAAAATTTGCTTTTCAAATAGCTTTCTCCTGAGAAAGCACTTTAGTGAAACTTAGATGGGTGGTGTGTAGTGTTTGTACATTTATTTCATCACAAGAGGGCCATTAATTAGTGATGAATGTTCTGTCTTTCGCTCAACCATGTGTCTCTGTGAGTCTGCACTCTATCTAGCTTCCCAACCTCCAATTAAATCCAAAGGAAGACATTGAGATGCAACTCCTCCTTCTGGCCTTTTTTCAGATTGGGAAGTGTAGTAGCCAAGATTTCAGGATGATGGAAAGATGCACGTAATGCATTACTGCTGTTCATTACTCCATCAATAAAGTAATCTTCAGAATACCACCAAGAGAAATTCAGGAATTCTCTTTTGCCAGGGGACAAGCCTTTCAGATACTACAGGGCAGGGTTTCTTTTACTGCAGCCTTTCTTCTGATATATACTGTCGTTATTTTCTGGTGGTTCTCGGCCTCTTTCTTTTACTGATCAAATATTTCAGCTTATACTTTTTGGCCTACAGCCACCTAAAACTCTCTACCACAGAGGCAAATCAGTGCATTATTTACTTATCTATATCCTGCCGCAATCAAAATAAATTCTCAGCAGTTTACATGACGCAGACAAAATTAAAACATTCATGGTCAAAATCAAAATAACAATGAGAAGCAATTAAAAAAAAAATCAACCCCCCCCATGCAATTAATCAATTAAAAAAAATAAAAAGGTCAAACCTAACTAGAATGCTCTACGGAACAGTGCAGTCTTCAGCATCTTCTTTGAATTTAATCAAGGAGGGAGGCAGTCTGATCTCCATTGGGAGATTGTCTTAGCTCCCTTTACTTTCTGAAACTGAGGATTTAGGACCTTAAAACTGACATTGAAGAAGGTGGACAACCTTTACCTTTTAGGATGGACTATCAACAGTAAAGGAGTCAGCACACAAAAAAATATACAACAGACTAGCAATTGGTAAGGCAGTGATGAAAGCCTTAGGAAAAAATATTCAGATACCCTGATGCTCCTATACCTATGAAGGTCAGAACTGTGTGGACAATGGTTGTCCGTGCAACATTCCAGAGAAGCAAAAGTTGGTCTCAGAAGAAGCACGCTAAAAAGAGCATGGGTGCATTTGAACTTTGCTACAGAAGAAGAGTCAAGAATATCATGTATGGCTGAAAACAAACAAACAAATGAATCACAGAGTTCTCACAAATGGCCAGGATCAAATTATTATATTTTGGACATACGATTAGGAGAAAACCAAATCACTTAAGAATACCATAATCCTGGGAAAGAGAAAAGAGAAGAAGAGATCAACCAGCAATGATGGTTGATTCAGTTGATCACAACAGCAATGGATATACCATTGGAAGATCTGAAAGACCAAGCTGGGGATAAATCATCTTGGAGAAAGTCTGTCTAAGTGGCGGTTATCAGCTGACATCCTTGGTAGACACATAATCAATCAATCAATTAAGCATGCATAGTTCTGCAAGAAATCCATGGTTAGAAATATTTCTGGTAATTAAATTACACTTAATCCGATTCTAGGTTTGTTGGGTTATGTGCTATAATAAAAAACTAAAATGTCTTATTGGTGATTTATTAATTATTATGTAAATTTCTAGTTATTCACATTAAGGGATTCCATCTGAAATTTATTGCACACTATGGCTGAATAAATTGACCCTCTAATCCTATAATTTGGAGAAACAATAATTTATTCAGAATGTTCCAGGATCATACTTTGGCATAACAGTAAAACCAAATGAAAATGGAGACAGATATTTAGTTGTCATATTAAAGAACTAGAATATGGCCTGAATTATAAATATATAAAAGGATATTATTAAAATAAAACAATACATTTTTATCACATTATTTTACTATCAATAAAATTTGAAATGTAAATAATCAGGGATCATTATAAGTATTATATTATTTGGCTTCATTACTATAGTTGGTCATTTAGCGTTATATCTCATAACCTGGCAACTATCCAGTATGTCTAGTTTCTGATCAAAGAGCACATTATAAATGCTAAAATCATTTCATCAATGAACTTTCATAGTTTATAATTCAGCTATTTAGATGATGATGATGATTATATTACTTTTAAAAATTACAATCCTATATTACAATTCCTCTTGAATGCATTCTAAATGGTATCCAATATTTCTTATTTTTCCTTTGGTTTTTACCTTCTCAATTTGCTCAATCTTGAGAGGGAAGCTAAAGCCTTGACAATACAATGAAGTGCCTTCCATTCTAGTGTAGTCTCCATGGACTTCACAGTTGAAACAACTACACAAAATCAATATCTAGTATCCTAGCTATAGTTTGATCATATCCCATATCTTTTTCAATACCAACATTCAGGTCTGGTATTGTATACTATATTTCTGCTCTCCATTGTATCTTCCTTTTTCCCCTCAACAGTAGCATAACAACCTACTGCATGATGTTTTGCCTCAGTATCCCTTCTACAAAGAATCAGTTTCATAATTAAACGATTAAAAGGTTCGACTGTATCTACAAACTTGCCCTGCATAGCCTTTAATTAAGCCCTCTTTTTTCCCATTCTTGTACATATATATGTATACCAATATTGAAAGGATTGTAAGTATTTTCGTAATGCAGACATTTCAATGACTTTATTTCAGCTACAGTAAATATATAGTTCAATAATGAAAAACATAATAATTACCGGAGACCATTCCTGAGCCAGCCACTTAGGACAATCAAAAATATTGCAAGGCTGAACAATGGGCATCCTGGGAGTATACATGCACTTCCACTCCTCCACAGAGCTGACCAATCCCTGGATGTCTTCTTCCACGCAAGAGACCGTGCGGCTTTGAATGCCTCCTCCGCAGGAAGAAGAGCAGGCAGTCCATGGGGTGCTTTCCCACCTTCAAAACAACATACAGTTCACAGGAAAGGCAACCATATTTGCTTTGTGTACTTTAGTCTATAGTGGCATTTCCCTAGTAGAAACAGCAAAGCCGTGTCCTATTACTTGCTTGCATATCCAATGGTCCATCAGCCAATACTTGGCTTTGAAATGTCCAATTTCTGATTAAAATGATTGGGTGAGTCTGTACCACTAAATAAGATACTGCATTTTTCATAGGAATTTCATTCAATAGTCGCATACTACTGTATATAACGATAAAGAAACTTTGAAGCTTCTATCATTCTTTATTACACTGGTCTACAAATTTTGGGAAATTATCAACCTCCAAGATAAAATGTGCTAATTTCACATATTTTGATTAGATGAATTAGAAAAAAGATGATAAAGGAGGTGGTTGGCTAAAGTTTTCAAGATATTCCACAATAAAGATATATACACGGGCAAGTATACAGTATATGCCTACATGGGAAGGAGGTGCCTCGTAACTTCTTGACAAAGTTCGGTAGAACAATGAAAATGGTACCACATGGAAGTGTATAAATTTATCTTCATTTTGAGAACTGCAAGGCAGATGACTATGAAAAACACGTCGAAAATTTGCTTAGGTCCTATACAAAGCACTTGGTGCAAACATGTCACTGAAAATTCACTTCTTACACTCATATTTAGACTATTTCCTTTTGAATTGTGGGGCAGTGAGTGATGAGAATGGGGAAAGATTCCACCAGGCTATTGCAGGCATGGAGCAAAGACAGGCAAGGGAAATGGAGTACATCCATGCTTGCCAATTAATGCTGGAATCTCTCCAGGGATGTGTTTTGTTTCAGGTCTTAAAACACAAAACCATACCTGGCTGTATGCCACAACTAATGCAGAAATAAGCAACCCCTTGGCTGAGAACCTAGAATGCTATCTCAATTAAAACAAGGTGTGATAGCAACTCACAGATTTTCCGAAAGCCTTCCACACAGCTACTGGAAAATTCCCCTCCCTTTGCCCCACCTATAAGCTCTCTGGGAGGGGCCAATCATTAGCCACCTGTATCTATTTTCTTCTTTGACCCTGCTTCTGAAGCTGCTCTCTCCTCCTCGCAGCCCTACGTATACGCACGTCAGGGACATCCTCCCTCTGTTCTTCCTCACTGCTCCCTGACTCAGACGCCACCTGGTGGCCAACAGGACTCTCTAGTCCCTGCTCTGACTCCAAACACCACCCAGAGTCTTCCTCCAGGGCAGTCCCATAGTGTTCATCGCTGTCAGATTCCACTAACAGCTCAGCCGGTTGCTGTTGGGCCACAACAGGATGATCCTACTGCAGTTTACAAGAGAAAAGCCAAAATGCACAGTTTAGATACCAAATAAAGATGGAACCTTGTTGTTTAATCTGATGTTAAAGCTTGTCAGTTTTTCATGTAAAAAGAATGAAAATGTTACATGAAAAACCAATAAATGAATGGAAAGTTATGTCATTGGTATCAACAAAAGGATACATTTATAAAATGATAAATTTATTGGTATCAGTAAAAAGATAAAAAGATAAATGATTGGTGTGGCACCATTCTCATTGCTATATCACATTTTGCAGAAAAGTTATGGAGCGTAATCACACATTCCCCTTGTAATTTTGAATTATTTTGACTCAGTTTTGACCTGAAGCTATATCTTGGAAACTGGAGCCAATTAATACCCAGGACTTAATTTTCCTTTATTAGTTACCCAATTCTGGTAAAATTAAGCTACCAAGCAAGCTCAGAGACCACCAAAGACCCCTCATTTCAACCATGAAATACAAATAGTCTCTTTTATTGATAAGGGGCTACCCTTGAAAAGTATCAGGAAGCTCAAATTGGTTAGAAATGCAGCAGCCTACACGGTTTTGAGCAGACACAGATGTGCACAGATGTCATCTCTCCAGGAGCTGCATTAGCTGCCAATCTGCTACCAGGTACAATTCAAGGTGCTAGTTATCACCTTCCATGAGCTACATGGCGTGGGACCAGGTTATCTGAAGGACCATCTTTTCCCAGTCACATCTACCAACCCACCAGAGCGGGGAGACAGGGAATGTTGCAGGGGCCCTCTCCTAAAGAGGTACATCTGTTGGGAACCAGAAGAAGAGCCTTCTCTGTGGTGGCTCTCTCCCTTTGGAACATCATCCCTGTGGAGATTAGATTGGGCCCCACTTTGACACTCTTTTGCAAGGCCCCAGAGGTGAAATTCAGCTGGTTGTAGCCTGTTCGCTAGAACCGGCAGTACATTTTCTAAGCAGTTCAGAGAACTGGTTGTTAGAAGAAATCTCCTTCTGTTTTTCCCCCACTTTACAGGGTTAATCCTGTCAGGAAGGCAGGGAAAAAAACATTCTGATGTTGTTTCTAGCCTAATCTTTATTGCCCTGCTTACAGAAACTGCTCACCCAATCACATGACCCCCCAGCCACACCAAGCCACGCCCACAGAACTGGTAGTAAAAAAAATTGAATTCCACCACTGCAAAGCCTTAAAGACCTGGTTTTGCCAATGGGCCTAGGGAACCCAGAGTGAAGTGGAGCCCATCAAATGGCTTGCTTGGTTGACTGTTGTCACCAGGGGGGAGGGGTATTATTATTTTTTATTGTTTCTATATTGGGTTTTTATTTTTGTAAGCCACCCAGAGTCACTGACAGTCAGTGGGGAGGACATGCACATTTTCTTAAACAAACAAATATAATAGTTTTGCATGTGTCCCCAAGCTAGTGTCCTCCAGGTAAGTTCTGACACTCCAAGAACTCGGAAAGTCACAATCCTAACACATCCAAAATGCATGGTAGGTTAATATTTCGACTCTAAAAAACTGGAATGATTTTAAAGCACTCAATGATATTCTTCCTGATTCTTGGAATCAAATAATATTTATTCTTCAAAGAATTCAGAAAGAACCAAGGTCATGTAAAAAGCCAACAATAAAACTTAGCAAAAAGAGGAAGAAAAGCTGTTTATTTACAATTGCATAACCTATATCCTATAGGAATTAATAGTACACTCCATAAAAACCACATTCCATTTAAAACATGGTTTCACTTAGATTGGGGATTCAGCTGTTGGAAGATTTGAAAGCATTTTAATGTATTATGAACAATACAGCACATTATTATTTCCTATTTGGAAAAGTTTCTTTAGTGCAGGAATGAGAAATAACACTCTCTTCCCTCCCCTGCCAAAGCATATACATTTATATGTATACATATGTACCAACACAAGATGGTTCAAGCTGGGATGCTACATGAATAGAGATGCAAGAAAAATGGTACAAGACAAACATTCCTACCTTCTCCCTTACCCCACTGCATATATAGGGGCTCACACCAATATCTATAGGACAGGACTCCAGTTATAATCTGGATCTGCCTATATACAATGCCACTTGACTTCCACTTTTTTGGGGTTGAGATTGATTCGATCTATGAAATCCTGATAGGTATCTCTTAATCATGCCCACTTAAGTTTCAGTGATAAACACCATCTCTATATTTTTTGTGTACAATTAAATCAATGACCAAGATGGCCTTTACGGATAGTACTGGTGTTCAATTGCATCAGCCTGAGACTAAAGTCTCCCCCAATTGGTTTACGTGGGTTGTGATTATCTTGATTTTTAATATTTTAAATAAAGATGATGATTCTAGTAAAGAAGTAAACTTCTTAATGTTATGAAAATGTCCTTAAATGCACTTTTTGACTGGGCTACCAATGCAACTAAGAGGACAAATCCAATGAAAATTCAAGTGTTCACTTAGCAAATTTATCTATGCTACCGCATAAGGAGGAAGACTGTGAAATTTTATCTTAGTCTTGTGTGAACTTTCCAGTGGAAGAAAAAAAAATTAATTTTGAGACGTGAACAATTATTTTGTATGAATACTTAGGACAAGAGAAAGTTACCTTTTGCTTGAATTGTAAAGAAAATGAGAAAACAATGCAGAAAAGCACCAGAATTAAGAACATGTGACTGGTGAATGACTGTCCCTCTGTTAGCTTGCCAATAAAACACACACACAGAAAAAAAACACTTTCTTGTTACTAAATAGAGTATTTGGTTTACATACCGAGGAAGAGGATGATAGAGGTCATAGGGCATGATCTGCTTGTATCCATCACTGTTAGGAACAATAATG
>JAEANM010005385.1:9534-19681 GCA_017656035.1 Myanophis thanlyinensis
CCAACCTGCTTAGTCTTCAAAGAACATTGATGATACAGCTTTGATACCCAATAGCGGACTGACAGTGTAGAGGGCACACACGCAGATGGTCATGATCAGCATTGTTAATCATCGCTTTAGCTTTCTGGATATCTGCAAACAATGGAAGGAGAAGAGAGGGAAAACCAAGCAAAAGAGGAGAAGGAGGAGGAGGGGAATAGGAAAGGAAGTGGAAAGACAGAATACTTTGTGTTCTCGTGGAGAAAGCTTCAAAAATAAACAAGAAAATTGGCTGGTTGCAATGAAGGTTCCTAGAGATATTTTTTAATTTGTTTTATTTCTGCAGAATAAAAAAGTATTACAAATATAAGTAATAAATAAAAAATATAACAAAAATATAAGTAGAAAAGACAAACAAATGCTATTCTGCCCCTTCTAGAATCATTCTTTCTTTAAGTGAAAACAACAAATTTAGGATAGCTTTGCGTAATAATGCATTTCCATATTATATGGTGTGATGCCCAATCCTAAAATCCAGTCAGCTGTTCAGATGACCCCACTGGCCTTTGCCACTAGTTAACTGTCCAAAGGATAAATGATTTAAAATTTACAATTTGAACCAACATTTGTATCTACATAAAAAATTTTATTCCTCTACTATGGGCCTCCATGTGTCTATTAGTAGAAGCAATCCAATTTCATATCATGTACACAGCATGTCATATAAGCCCTAAAGAAGACTGCATGAAGTGAATAAAATAAGTAAAAGCTTGTTATCTGAATTCAGTCTCAGAAGGGGAAAAACACCTCAGGAAAAACATGTGGCTTTCACTATTGATCAATGTACTGCATCGTGTAATCTGGAGCTAAAACAAAAAACAGGTTCCAGTTTACTATTTTTGTTCCAGTTAATTTAATTCTTTTTACCCAGTTTAAGCTATTGTTTTCTGTTCCCATTCAAAAAGCTATGTAAAGGAGGGAAGGAAAAGATGAGAGTGGCCTGGATGTTTTTGCCTGGCAGAGACATCAAATACAAAGTTGGAATCCTTGTGTTATCCCTGCTGTTTACTGTAATCGCTTAACAGCATTAGTGAAGCACTACAGGATCTAATTCAATACAGAGCAGATATACTTCAGCCTTTCCATAAAATGCATCAAGAAAACAGGTCTCCTAGCTGTGGATCTTGGTCCTTTCTAAAAATAAAGCAGTTATCTGCTATTCTATGACATAAATCTATTCTGTGACATAATTAAAATATTCAGTACACAAATAATGCACCCGAGCTTAGATACGGACGGACACACACACACAATCTACACCAATGCATTGTCAGAGATGACACTCAGAGCCTTCTCTGTGGGCACACCCACCATTGCCCCAGCTCAGCTCCATCGTGTTTCTCCGTGATGTTTCTCGCCGTCGTTTGCAGAGAAACAGAAGATTTGGGACTAAAAAAAAAAAGTTAAATCAAATAATTCCAACTTCTCATGAAAGAAAAAGATCTCGCCGCCCAGATGTCAGTTGCTTTTCCTGCAGAGCTGGTGTTGTGATGCCCCGCCGCCCTGCCAGCCACCTAGTCTTTGGCTCTCCGGTGCATGCATGCGCATGTGCAAGAGAGACTTGCAGTTTGGGCACTCAGTCTCCAAAAGGTTCACCATCACTGGTCTAGACAGTCATTTACCTAAAATGTTATAGGTTTCCCTGCTTGAACAGGGGACTGGACTAGAAGACCTTCCAAGGGCCCTTCCAGATCATTCCATTCCATTCTATTCTGTTCTTTATGGTATGTTCCTCTTCCATATCCATGAATACAAATGTCGGTCACATTTTCCCAGATTATGCACAGGCGAGGCAGGAAGAAAATTGTAGGTATTATATATGTATTTTGAGCAATACTCAGAATGACTTTATTTAATGAGAACTCTTGAATTTATGAACTGCAAGACTGCAAAAACAAGGATAACCAACTGTTTTTCTTTCTCAAATAGTAAAGGCCATAGTTACCCTTTTTAATATAATCTGTAGATAGTCTGGTATGTGCAAAGAAAACCATGTAATATCTCATCTAGGGAAAGATGAATGGATCCACTCCCAGTTAATGTCCCTTTTGTTTCAATTCAGTCACACATCCATTCATCTCGTTTTCATAGTGGCTGGCCAATAAAAAGGGGAAAGCAGGATGGAGACTTATATGAATCTTATACATTATGTGAGCAACAAGAAACCTTTCCCTTCAGGATGTGACATCATTTCAAAGTAAGCCTCCCTCTGTACAGAACAAATGTTTGCAGGTAGGTCTTTTTAAATCAGTTTGGCTTGTGTATACGAGCTTCAGTGAAATTTTCTTGCAGCTTTCTTCACCTGAAAAAGAAAATCTAAATATCAGAATACTGTATATGCTTCTGCTTTTTGTTATCACCAAGAACTGGCACAGCTATTTCTTTGGAAAGCTTAGAATCAGTTAACTGAACAGAGTTCTGAATATAAGAGCGCAGACCAGTGTGCACCGCAGTGCCCCAGGGATATTTTAAATTTTCAAGAAAACGCAGCAATACTCAACATCCGTCAGACACTATGCTAACTACTAGCTTAGTACTGCTATGTTTCAAAAATTTAAACTATCCCATGGCACCCCTGTGAGTTCACTATTCTGTTTTGTGGTTCCCAAACTGTATGCCATAGAGTGCTGTGAAACATTACTGAGACTCTAAGGCTGCTGGGAACTGAGAAAGGTTGGGAACCTCTGACATAAAGTATTACTCATGGTTCATTTCAAGCACTATAAAAATAAACCCCAAAAGTGTGCATCAGACTCTGAGAACTAGATCTATCAGAGATCTCAAACATACCTTGTCTAGTATGCATGGTGCTTTGATGATTGCACATGATTATACTACATAATTCTTGGGTTCTATTCTGTTCTAAAATTAGAAAGTCCTAAGCTTCCAAAAGAAAGAGCAGGGTAGCTTCAAATAAAATAAGATTTGAGCACATTTTGAAATAAAACACACCTTGCATCTAAAAAGAAACCCTGTCATGGCCATTAAGTTATAAATTATTTGTCATTGCTGGATAAACTTTGATTCAACTTTACTAACTTAAACTAAAATATTCATATTACCCAATTAAATCACCCAAACCCTGCACAATCTGGATGGTTGACATTTCATCTTCTCTTAGAGAAGTTGCTCCTTTGCTCTAACCATAAACATCATTGGGAGCCAAGAACATTTTCTGATCCCAAACAAGATGAATATTTGCAGTGCAAATAATCCATAAGAAGATTATAAACATGTTTGTTTTTATACATCTTTTTGTCCTGCTTCTATTCAAAGGACCAGTTGATCTTGAAGGGGGGGAGATATCTAGCCTGATTTCCTGTTTTCCAAAGTGCCTCTGGGTTCAGTTTGCTCTCCACTCCTATTTACATGGAACCATTGGGTGAGATCATCCACTGAGTTGGGTTTAGATGTCTACAGTATGCAGATGATGCACAATTGTATATCTAATCCTCTCCTATTCAAGTTGTGCCTTCAAAGTTCTGTCTCCATGTCTGTAGATACCTGGATGAAGGAGAAGAGGCTCAGCCTATACCCTCATAAGATCAAGTGGTTGTAGATGTGGGCTCCATCTGGATCCAGAGATTTTCCATCTTTGGTTCTAGATAGGATTGCACTGCCCACACTGGAGTCAGTGTGTAATTTGAGGATCCTCCTAGACTTACAATTCATAAGCAAATAACAGGGGGAAGCTATAGCTCCAAGGCGCCTTTGTACAGCTATAGCTTATGCATTATTTGTGACTGCTTTGGTATCAAGATTCACTGACATTCATGCCATAGTCAGCTCACAATTGGATTTCTGCAATGTAGTTTACTTTGGGCTGCTCTTAATGTCTACTCAAAAGCTGCAGCTGGTACAAAAAGCAGCACCATAGATTCTATAAATATAGACATGTCTTTCAATGCCCATAGAGTATGCCTACTCCATGAGTAACATTGCTTACCACTGAACTTCTGGTTGCAATTCAAGATGCTGATTCTGATCTATAAAGTTCTCCATAGGGCAGGGTTAAATTACTTGCAAGGCTATTTCTCTATCATTGTTTTTGCTAGTCTGGTAAAATCTGGAGGGATTGGCATGATCCACTGGTCCCATCACTTAAGCAATGTTATATGGCAGACATAAGAAGGCGCACCCTCCCAAAGCCTGCTTCTGTCAGATCTTTTTGATCTGTTTTTCCTGAAATGTTGTGCATCTGAGTTTTATTAATGGTCTTCTGCATTGTTTCATATGGATTTCTTGTTATTTATTGGTAATGGATGCCACGCTGAGTCATGTGTCGGCTGTATAAATTGAATAAATAAACAAATGTAAAATATAAGCAGCACACAGAGAGATTTATTGTGCAACATTTATACATAAATTGTGGAACACATTTGATTCAGATGTTTAAATTCACCCGGTGATCATGTTTTCATAGAGTTTGCACTTTGTTCCTTAATGCACAAAAATGTACAAAAATATCCACTACTTAACACATTTTCTATAAGTCCCAACACTAATGTTCTGTTCCTGAAAACTTTTTCTGCCAGATGCCCTGATTGAAATTGACCTTGTTTTTATTATGTCATTTTAAAGCATGTTTCTGCATACAATAACTTTTGAGAGAAATACATACTTGTATTCTCTTTTGATAGTATTTCATTCTGTATAAATATTAAAGGAAACACCTATCCATTCTGATTTCATAACTGGTAAGCAAAGGTTTATTTCTTTGAGAAAGGAACAGATCAATCAAAACATATCAGAAGGTACAAGGTAAAAATAAAGTGTGAAAGCTTTTGAGAACCAGTGCTCATCAAAGATGGAAATGTAGCATTAGAAAAGCTGAGATTATCCCGTAAAGGCACTTTTGAATCTCCCATTCTCCCCTTATAGACATTTTGTATAAGAAAGAAAATGATTTTGATTTACAGTTTTGATGATTAGAAAGAAGGAGTTATAAAAAGAAGAGAAATGTGTTGAAATCATAGAGAGAGAAGTTGGATTAGAATAAAAACACACTCACTCCCTCTCACACACATACATATTTGTGTTTCTGTTCTTTTTTTCTATCTTTTTTTCTGTTCCTTATTTTTTCCACATTTAGTTCACAATATTTTTCTCTTTTTTTTTTGAATATATTTATTGTGTATATAAAATATTGAATTAAAATTATTTATTTTAAAACAGGAAATCTCCCATTTTTTTGGACCTTCTGATCAGAGGAGAAGGATATTCTCTTTTTATCTCTTTATATCTACTTACAACCTTTTACAATGAATTAATATTGTAGAATATGTTCTGCTAATGTAGCTAGAAATCAATTGATCATGTTCTTGACTTATTTTATGGAATCTTTGCTGTTTGTGTTCTGACACTGCATATAAGACCCCATACATTTTGTAAAAATATTGGAAGATTGCAACCCAGAACTTTATTCAGATGTCTACCTACCAGAGGGGAGGAAAGGGAAAGGATAATAGGGTAAGCTGAAGTGTTAAAGAGCATGAAAGTGAGCACGAAGGCTAGCATTACTGGATTGACTTCTGGTACATAGGTGTTTCATGCCCTTGGCAAATACCTTGTGCAGTATATTTTGCAAAAATGATTTAATAATCCATGGGAATGATCATGGGCAATCAGAGGAAGAGCTGCAGACTTAGCAAGCAATGTGCAAAAGATATCTCAGCTCACAGAAGATATGTGAAATGTTTCAGAAGGGGACCCTCCCTAGTTTTCCAGAGCATAAATGGAAAGGTGGAGAGAAATAATTTCAGATTAATGTAATCTTACAATAAAGACAGAATTAGAGCTCTTGGTTGTGGTTCTTATTGGACTACTTTACAGCGCTATCAAACACCCATTACTTGCTGTCAACATTCTGCTTCCCAAGGCATTCTTAAGAACATAAATGGTTGTTCTGTGCATCTTGTATAAGGAAAGAGGCATTAGACCTACACACAGACCTAATTGCAGTCAGTGTTACACAGGCAATTTATTCTGCCTTTACTCTGAGAAATCAAAGCAGCACTTAGCTAATTTTATTTCAACAGCAGCAGCCTACGGGATATTGTAAGTGCAGCTGAAGTATAATGGCTTGCCTAAAGTCACACAGTGAGTCCAATGGTGCACTTAAGATTTGAACCTGCATCTCCCCAGATCAAGTTCTGAACCATCAGACTGTACTATCCTGGCTCCCAGCTTATTCTGTCCAACAACTCTTAATGAGAGCCGATAAAAATAAACTACTGAGAATTTTCTATAGCTAACCATGCAGGTTGTACTTATACTGACAAGCAAGGAAAATAGGTTGTACTTATACTGACAAGTAAGGGAAAAAAAATCAGAATCTGTTTATGCCTTTAATGATTCAGAAAGCCAACTATGGATAAATTGCACCAGAATCAACAAATTTGCTTGAGCGCATTATACCAGGATCATTGAGTTATTTGACAGTACATATTTTTAGATATCACATGATTGAAAATAGATCATAGATTTTAATCAGCAAGGGGAAAATGAAATAATCTTCACAGATCTAGGATTTTGAGATTTTAATGAAGGTAGAGTTTTGCTCCTAAATACATGGCTCTGGCACTTTAGTTAACGGTAGAGGGAATGTACTCATATATTTGCATGACTCTTAAATCTTTGAAAGCATCCACTGTGGCCTAATTATTTTCATTTAAAATGCTTGTATCAACCCTTTTTTATTCACGATTCTTATCAGCCTGTTTCAGAAAGGTTTTACAGCTCCTTTGAAGATTTGTTAGGAATCATGCAAATAAAGGAAGTGTCATGTTTTCATAACGTTTGGGTCCTGGAGGCTCTTGAAAGGCACAATAATTGTGAATCAAGGAATAATATGCTTCTGTGAAATGAGTTTTTAATTACTGCAGTGCACTGAAATGGTTCACTGGGGCCATAAATGTCATAGCAGAATATATTGTCTAACAATCCTAACATTTTCTCTTTAATGCCGACTGAATTCCTCTCCTCAGTGGAGGTTGTGAAGTAGCAAAATATGTTGCAAAAAAATATTTCACAGAGCTTACTTCAGATTTATAATGAGATATACAGAACTCTAGTTCTATTTTCTATTTTTGTTATTATAGTATTACACATTCTCTTGTGCTTTCTTTGCCTAATTTACAGGATGCTGAATGTGCAGTCCTGTATGAAGCTTCCAAAGGTGTTTTATTTTGATGAACGTTCATGAAACAATGCATCTCTGTTTCTAAAAAGTCAAATGAAGCTGCCCCATATATTTGCCTTTTACTTCTTTTAGAAACCAGACCAGAACTCAGTCCGTGGACTGTACTTATTTACACAAAAAGTTCTTCAAGTGTTTCCAGTGCAAGTGCTAGCTAGAAGAATACTATTTCCTCCAAAGCAACATAGTCATCATACCATTTTGACAAACTATAGCAGTCATCTCTATGGTATGAGGCATCTCATCCAAGAGAGAACAGTCATCTCACACAAACCTATAAGAAAAATGTATTTTAGTCATTAAGCCTAATGGTAAAAAAATAAGTACACTTCTTAATTATGGTACTGGTATTATGTACGATAAGATCTGTTCAATCAAGCAAAAGGAATACAGTGTCAATAGCCCCATGGAATAATGATGCTGCATTTGAGGCTGGATATACACTATGATTTTTAAAACCTGAAAAAGTAGCTGATTGGCATCGTTTCCAAGATGTACAATTCTCATTTCCTTTATCCTTCAGTCACTTTGACCAAAGAGATTTTTGAAGCAGCCAGAAAAACCACTACACTCACAAACCTTGGGTGTTTTTATAGTTCTTTTATACTTCAGATATCCAAATGCTGCACCATAATCAGACAGAACTGTATTAGCAAGTTTAGAATTGTAGCAAAGGCTACCAACCAGTATTTTCCTCTGAAAACATTGGAGTATTCTTCCAACCATTAGTTATGAACAAAAATAAAACTACTTGCAATAGCATCTCTTCTACATGGATCCAAAAGTTGTAAAAAACACAGACAAATGTTTTGGACACACTACTCCCATTGTCATAGTGATACAGAAGCAGAATTGGAGAACTAGGCCTTGATCTTTTTATTCATGATATTATGGGGGCAGTGAAGCAAGATCAGAGCTAAATAATACTTTTCCAAATAGTATCCATCAAAAGGTATGGTCTTTTTGTCCTTAGTTAACATGAACTGGTTAAACTGAACACAGAAGCCAAGTTTTGGGAAGGGAAAATCTGCAAAAATCTGACTATGACCTTCTGTATGTAAATAGAAATGCTAGCAACAAAATATTAGCATTTTTTTAAAAAAATTTCCTTTTGAAAGGAAGTTAAAGTGTAGAGCATATACATTGCATTACAGGTAGAACAGACTAACAGAGTTGGAAAGGGACCTTGGAGGTCTTCTAGTCCAACTCCCTGCTCCAGTAGGGACACAAATACAAATTCAGACAAATGATATCTCTTCTTAAAAACTTCCAGTGTTGGAGCACCCAGAACTTCTGGAGGAAAGTCACACCAGTCAGAGGTGAAATTCAACAGGTTCTAGCAGGTTCGCTAGAACCGATAGATTTTCTAAGCAATTCGGAGAACCGATTGTTAGAAGAAATCTCTTTTTATTTTTTTCCACTTTATAGCGTTAATCCTGTAAGGAAGGCAGGAAAAAACATTCTGGTGTTGTTTCTAGCCTAATCTTTATTGCCCTGCTTACAGAAACTACCCACCCAGTCACATGACACCCCCCCAGCCACGCCCACCAAGCCACGCCCACAAAACTGGTAGTAAAAAGTTTGAATTCCACCACTGATACCAGTGATTAAACTGTCAAGAAATTTGTACTTTGTTCTAGGTTGCTTCTCTCCTTGATTAGTTTCCATTCATTGCTTCTTATTGTGCCTTCAAGTGCTTTGGAGAGTAAGCTGACCCAGTTATCTAGAAAGACTACAGCTTTATAAAAATTGCTGATAGACAGGGCATATTAACTGACAAATTGGTTGTCTGGAATTGACCACAGCAAAATTATTTAAAAGCTACACAATTCCAATTCTTGGTGCCTTGGAAATAAATCCTTGAACTTTTTTAGAGAAATACCAACCCACCGAGTAGTCTATTTAAACTTAGGTTTTAGCTTCAACCATGGCTCATGGTTGAATTTATTATTCAATGGCATTTATATTTATTAAATGGTCAGTGGAAATGTTAAATAGTCCAATAGCACAGCCAGATTAGAAGCATAGCTTTAGTTTGGGTGGGTTATAGAATTCTTCAACTCTTTAGGTGTGAATGTATATGCATATAGATTAGCATACACTATATTGTTATGCAACAGCAATGTGGTGGTTTAGCATTCTCAAATAAGTTTATTTATCATTGCCTTGATTTGTAAAATGTATATTTCTTCCCTAATGAATTACCAAAATATCCATCTAACTTTTCTATAATGTGCTGAAGTTTTCTAAATATTTTGGTCTCCCCACCAAGTGATGCCTTAGTAAGTAGCATGAGTCAGTGATTCGCATCAGCAGCTTTTTTTTTGCCTAATGCAAAAGCTTGGGTTATTTGACAAGAGTGTTGCTGGTTATTTTTAGTTGCCTTTAAAATGATTCACCAGAGATTTGATTTAAATAAAACCTTATTAATCATCTATCTGTTAGATTAAAGTCACTTCATCAACACCTAAATTCACTTCGTACAGTGTTTTTGCATATTTGAGTATATTTTCACATGTGCAGAACTTTCTTTCGTTTCATACATTTCTAGCCCTCATGATGACATAAAAATGAAAGTTAAGAAAAGGAAAGGTGAGTTATTTAAAATAGTCTTATGGAGTTTGGCAGTCTCCTACATCAAATAAATAAACTTCTGAATGTAGTCCTGCTAAAAGTAGTTGTAGTAATAGAAAAGTATTTTATTATTTAACTTATTATATCACACACTCCAAAAGAATCTTAGAATCTTATAATATCTAAATATGTTATTAAAAAATGAAATACAAATCACATTTAAAAATAAATATTTAATCAAGTTCCTCTCTGTCAAAAGTTCATCAACTTGGTTCAGTCATCAGATTCTCTGGATAGCAAAGAAAATAAAATGGGGAAACAAACCAAGTCCAAATG
>JAEANM010005386.1:0-19680 GCA_017656035.1 Myanophis thanlyinensis
TATTCTATTCTATTCTACACTACTCTACTCTACTCTACTCTATTCTATTCCATTTCTCATTTGGGGCTTTGGATCCTTTAGCTTTCATCAGCTCAATTGGTATTTGTTATATTCTGCCATTGCTTCATTTCTATTTCTAATCTGGAAAAACATGACAGCAAAAGAAAATAGGATAGTAAGTTATCAAATGTAGCATCAGCTTGGTTAGGAGAATGCTGGCTGGATTTTTTTTATTTAATGCAGTATGAAGATATACTCATGATGGATAGTAAAAAAAAGAACGATAGCTTAGCCAATATTGTTAGAATCAAGACACAATGACTTATTTCTTCAACAAACCATGGCTAAAGCAAATTGTGACTTAGCACGACAAATAAATGAGGACTGGAGTAAATCATATTACTTTCCTTCAAAAGTAAAAAGACTGTGACACACCTGTAATATCTCCAATTCAGTTCTCATTTTCTTGCATAGGTAGTTTTAAATACATAGCTGTACAGCTCAAAACCTAGTCAATACAATTTTGCAGTTTACAGTATCATCCTTCTCTTTTACTTTATTGTTTCATGAGAATACACAAGCTGGCTGGATGATTTTGGGCCAGCCACTCTCTCACCCCAATTCACCTCACAAAGTTGTTGTTGAGTAAAGCTCTACATTTAGGCAAGAAAAAGCAAATGTGTGGTGTAGAATAGAAGCACTTAGTTCAATAGTAGTAACTGTGAGATGGATCTTGTGGTCCTAGTGGACAGTCACTTAAATATGAGCCAGCAGTGTGCTGCAGATGCCAAAAAAGCCAAAGCAGTCCTAGGCTGCATTAACAGAGGGATAGAACCAAGATCACATGAAGTATTAAGGACCACTGTATAATGCCTTGGTAAGACCACACTTGGACACTGCATCCAGTTTGGTCACCACAATATAAAAAAGATGTTGAGACTCTAAAAAGAGTGCAGAGGACAGAAAAGAGCAACAAAGATGATTAGGGAACTGGCACCTAAAACATAAGAATGATTGCAGGGAATGGGTATGTCTACTTTAATGGGGGGGAAAGGACTAGGGGTGACGTGATAGCAGTATTCCAATACCTAAGGGCTGCCACAAAGAAGAGGAGGTCAACCTATTCTCCAAAGCACCTAAAGGCAGGACAAGAAGGAAGGGATGAAAACTAATCAAGGAGAGAACTAGAACTAAGGAAAAAATTCCTGACAATGAGAACAATTAATCAGTGGAATGACTTGCCTGGAGAAGCTGTGCTCCAACATTGGAGGCTTTTAAGAAGAGATTAGACAACAATTTGTCTGAAATGGTATAGGTTTTCCTGTTTGAGCAGGGGGTTGGACTAGAAGACCTCCAAGATCCCTTTCAACTCTTTTTATTTTATTATTCTGAGAGGTAAATAAGAGAAGATAAGAGTATTAGGTTTGTTCACCACCTTGAGTTATTTATAAAAATAATAGAGGCAAGATTTTAAAAAATCTTTTTAAAAAACCCTGCAATCATATGTAAGCAAGTTTTAGCACCCAGTTTAACTAATTTATAAAGCAATGCCTTGTCCTTTAGTAAAAACAATGCTCTAATGTTCCTTACAATTTGATTGGTAGGATCTTAATGCCATTAAAGCCCACCTATTCCCTAATTAGCTGAAAAGCTTAGGTAAGAGTTTGTTTGCCATTCTCTCATATGCCTTACCACACTCCAAAGCTGTAACCATGGAAACTAGAACAGGAAAATGCTAAAATCGAATTATTCATTGCACTATAAATAACATTTTCTAGAAAAAGCAGAAAGGAACATTTGTACTTTAGCATTTTTCCCTTCCTTTCATATGCTCAACTTGCAATTATTGTCTGTAACAAACCTTCAAGCTATAGAGTTTACTGTTAGTTTGGAAGAGAAACAGAGCTAAGCAAACAAGTTATTAGTTAGAATTTATTATTAACAAGCATAACTATGGTAGCCGATATATTTTTAAAAATCCACACCATTTATAGACTATTTAAGGACCTATGTGCTTCTTAATTGCACAGAATATTGATGCTGAGCAGGAAAACACCATGGAAGCTGGAAAGCAGGCAAGAGAGAATTAGACGGTGAAATATTTAACAGCTTATTCTGGGATTTAAAATTAGGAGAATGCAAGCCAAAGAATTAAGCAATAATAGTCTTCTACCCGTGCTCTACACCGAGATGCTTCATGAGATGGTTTTCCCTTCTATCCTTCTAGCTCTTGAATTGTCTCACTCTTAATCTATATTGATCAAAAATCTTCTAGCATGAAGCAAAGAGCAAAGAAAGCTTCTCCTAGGCTGGGAAATCAAAACTCTTCCAATTGGCATCGAAGTGTTGTTCCCAGTAAGTCTAGATGGCTATACTGGAACTAGAGCTCAGCTATATCTCGGTTCTAGCTTTCATTAGATTAGAGCAAGAGAAGGCAAGAAAGAGGCAAAATATGCATCGCCTCAGCCCCTCTATCCATGTAAAAGTTGAACACGTCTACAAGATTCTGGTTTGCGGCTGATTGCAACGTTGAAACAAAAATGTGACTCCATGGACCAGGAAAGTACTGTGTCTGTTTTAAGAAAAATGGAGCAAGGGGCTGCTTTTGCCTCGTGATGCCCTCTTTAAAAGCAGATCCAGCAGAACATACGGGCAGATCCGCAATACTCTTTAAAATTGTTAGTTGAAAGCCACTCAAGATATTAAAATTACAAAGAGAACAAAAGAAGCTAAATGTCATTTAATGAGATTTCCTGGAACAATAGCTACAGCAAATATCTTAAGATGCGAACTAGGACATTCATTTTACAACAGGGAGTAGAAAGGAAGAGGTAATCACAAAGAGGTAACCAGACATAGCTTCCCCTATCTTACTTGATTCTAACTAAGCCACACTTGATTCTAAGCCACATTGATCTTGCTATTTCATAGCATTGTACCTGCAGTTTTAATCTGTTCTAAGCACAACACTTATGCATTCCTGAACTGGCTGCTGTAAATATTTTTTTTCCCCACAATGTAACATACACAGCATCTCCTCTAGCATTTAAAGATCGGTTCTACTGTACTTCTAAATATCATAGGTCACGATTGAAACTTGGGATAGGAGACACCAGAAAGATAGGAGACACAGAACTGGGGAACAGACTGAGAAGTACTGCAGGGGGAAAAAAATCCTGGAATAACGCAATGGCTGTTCACTACCCTGTGGTTAAAAAAAAATAAAATTAAGAAAGAGTTCATGAAGAAATCCACGAAGTTCTCAGGAACTGAGCCTGATTACAAACGTGTATTGTATCCATCTGTCATAAGCTTCTAGAAATATGAGCATTCTCTGCTCCGAAGAGGTCAGTCAATCCACCACTGAAGACTGGGACCAGGGAGTCTTTTGCCCTTTAATGGATGAAGTGGGTTAAATTTAATATCAAAGTGAAAATATCACTTGCTGCTATTCACAAGCCCGCTAAATGTCCCCGATTTTTTTTTTCTCTATCACCACCGTAATTGCCACTTCCACATTCCCAAATGTTTCCCAAATGCTTAAAGTCTACCGATGAGCAAGGATAGGAGCCTTCTGTCAGATCACACTCTATTTATATTTATCACAGCACTTCACATTTCTAGCAGCCTCTTCTTAATCTTGCTTTTCTAAAAGAGGATTATGAACTTTTTGTTCATGTACTGACAGTACTCCGGTTGGTTAGTAATTAAATTATATTTCTATATTTAATATCCATTTGTAGCGGTACATCCCTTTGCAATTCCCGCAGTCCTATTTGTAAAGCAACATGCTTATTCAGCTTTCTAAACTATCTAATAGAACTCAATAAGAGAGGGGACTAAAGGAACTTAATTCTTGCAAAGCAATTTCATTGAACACCTTCTGATCCTACTGATTTAAATGAGAAAATCGAAAACTGCTTAAAAGTATAATTGGTGCCTAGTATGTAGTGTTTCTCTATGGCTTGATGCCTCTGCAAAGAGAAATAGAGGGTAACAATTTGTCCTTCACTAGGATGTTAATCCCTAGGAAACTTCAAAAGGTAGGAGATATTTCAATTATGGTATGGTCCTTGGTGATTTCTGAGCTTGGTTGTTTTATTACAGACATTTCATTATCCAAACTAGGCAACACCATCAGTGCTAGTCAATTATATTATATTTCAACTATTTGGGAAAAATGGTTCAAGAGAAAGAGAGCTCAATTTATCAGGGGGTAATTGCTGGATTCTGTCCTTTCCTACCTAAATTTGCCTTCTCAAATTAAAACAGATACATTTTCCTTGAATTATTTATCCGATTGGACTAGAATTCCAAGCAAAAATTTAAAAATCTTGATTTCATGTTGCACTTACTAACTATATGAATAACAAACAATAGTGGATAAAACCGAGGGTCTCTAAATCCTGGTGTAATTCAGTCACCAGAGCAATATTGATTGATCAAATTTCTCCTCTCCCTCCCCTGCAGCCTTCATAAATCTACTTGGTGGGGGATGGAGGAGCTACAAGAGTAGATATTAGCAGCAGGTGCAGGGAGAAATGAGAGGAAGGGAAATTCTTGTTCTACAAGCAGACGCCCATTTGCATATATCAAAACACCAAATAAATTATCATTTTTCCATAATATCGTGATAGCTAACTTCATCAACCAACAGAACAAGTAAAGCAATTCGTTTAAGAAAGATTACAGTAATCACTAATGCTAATGTTCAGATATAAAGGGGAGAGAAGAGCATGTAGCTTTAGCAGCTGAATTTCTTATCAATGCTGCTTTTCATTTGTATAGCACTGTGACAATATATTACAACACTGTACATGAATTCATACTCTTTGAATAAAAGTATTAATACTGATATGATGTACATGATCTATTCTTGATATTTATTGGGAACTCCACCTGCGTTGACTTCCATTATCAATTTTGATACAAAATATGTCCCTTCCACAAATTACCATGCATTTAAGTCAGGTATTATCAAAATCCAAAAGCAAACTATTAAATGTTAAGTCAGAGAAAACATGGGCTATCAAACAGGGAGCAATATAATTCATTTTCTAGCACATAACACAATAATGCACTATTCACATGTGCCCGCATTACTTTAACTGCTACATCAACATTTAATTATTTATGACCGACAAAACATCATTTTCAATGAGAAAAATTGATACTTTTTATGAACTTCCACAAAACAATACTATTAAAGAGGTTTTCTCTGTTTAGTTCTGGGTACCAAGCTCTCAGAATTGATCCCCATCTCAAATAGAGGTTATGTACATGTATTTTAAAAAATGCAAGATAAATTTTTCACATTTTAAAATCTGATTTTAATTAAAATCCTATTATATGTTCTGGATCGCTAGCTAATAAATCTATAGCAGTGGTTAACAAAACTAAAAAGAAATATTTACATTTTAAACCATTTAAGCATATCACAATACTAATGAGTTTGGACTATGTAAAACACACAAGATTAAGTGTGCTTACTGATTGCACTGAAATGGATAGGAACATTTGGAAAAAGACATCAAGTTTTAATGTTCTATTTCTCTTAAGTTTTAAAATAGTATGTTAAAAAATTACAACGTGATTTATTTTATTAGCACCAACTGCATTAATAGCACTGGATCTATTTACAAATGGACCATTGCATAATTTTATCTGGTAAAATATCTGGAGCACTAACAAATACAACATATTTCTTTCTTTCTTATTTATATTTCTGTGTGTTTTTTAGGACAGCATTTTTATTAGGTAAAAACTGAAAACAAAAATCACAATTTATTTTCCATCTCCCCCCCCCCTCGATCCCCACCCATGGGTTGCTTTTGCAGCACTATCACAAAATATATTGTTTGTCGATTCTTTCCATGCTTCTTTTCTGGAAACAGTTTCTATTGTTCTCAGTAAATATTATTTCTGAACAGACATATAAAGCAATCAACTGTTAATTGCTTTACTGCTGCAAAGCACATTAAAATGAAATTTACTTAAATGCATTTTGTTTCATAAGATTTTGGGGAAATGCCTTGAGAATTTTTGTAAAACTAAGACATTTTTGTCCCAGTTTTGTATTTTCAAAAAGAACCTTAAAAAGCCTCTGCCTTTATTGAGGCATAGCATATTCCTGACAATCCACCTATTTATATAATTATATATTACAAATATATAAAACCTATATATTTCACGACAATGTAACTACCCTTATGTCTCAGTGCAACCAAATATCTATTTGCAGAAATAAATCATGCACATAAGTATACAGATTTTTTTCTAGCAAGGTTTAAAGAAGAAATTTGCCGAAACAGAAAGAATTCTATAAATAGAGCCAAGTTTGCTCCATTTTTTAAAAAAACCAGATATTTCAGAAATCGCATACCTTCATCGTACTGGCATATAGTGTAGTAAAGTTGCTGAGGATACAGTTTCCATCATTTGCCTTCTCTGAAACTGTGCAGAGCCCCTCAGGGAAAGAGCACAGCTGCTGCTAAAACCTTACACTGTTCGAGGTTTAGATGTTTAGATATTCGGCAGGTAGCTGCTGAAGGATTTGGCTATGGCACTGGCTGAAGCCTCAGCCATGATCGAAAATCACAACTGTTATGTTGTGATGTCAGCAACGCCTTCACCCGTCTCTGTAGAGGAACGAGGGAACTGTCTTGGAAGCTATCTTGAGCTCTTTCTTAACAATTCAGCAGCAAGCACTGAAGGTCTAGTAACAGGCAGAAGATGCTGAAAAATGGCTGTTAAGGTTTCTCTTCTTTTTTTTTTTTAGAGATGGGAGCGACCCTTTGTGAAGACAGGTGAAAATAAAGCTGATTATCTTGAAACATTCCCACAAATGGTATCCAAAGGGACTGACGTTGCTACAAAAGCACTTTTTTGACGTCTAATTAAAATGCCACTAACTTTTTTTTTTCTTATCTGAATCCATCCTCCTTCTATAAAATCCTTCCTCCGTGTTATAATAGTGTAAAAGAACAGGACTTATAAAAACTCTTCTGAGACTGGCGACTGGCTTAATGGATGCCGGAGAGCGGTGCCTGGCTTTGCATTTTGACTATTTCAAATATGAAAAAGGGAAGGAATTACTTTCTGCTAGGACTTGTCAGCTTTTCCCCAAGACTTCGTTACTATAATAGGACATAGGCTTCTGAAACCTGATGACTAGAAATTTAGAATGTTCCAATACTATTAACATTCTTCTCCTCTCCTCTCCTCTTCCCTCTCTACCTCTTCCCTTCCCTCCTCACATTTCTTTCTCCCTGCCTTAAAAACATGTGGATTTTCAGCACTTACTGTTCAGCAGAACACACCAACAAAGACAGCAGTCTTTCGTGGCATGCTGTCAACTGAACTTTATAAATTTGTCAAAGGAAAAGCCTTGAAAAATATTGCAGCCGGTCTTAAGACTCAAATAATTCGGCATAAGTAATCAGCTAATGGCTGCTGCAGGGAAATGGCTGGGGAAAGGTTTTATATGATGGTTGCAGTAGTCATCCACACGATTTACGGTACTGTCTGTCAGAAGTTAAAAATGTATTAGATGTATGTCTTGAAGGGGACAAAATACAAGAGCATTTTCTAAAATACATAATCTCAGATTTAATCAAAACAGCTAGTTTTAATGCACTAAAATAGGCTTTTGGTCCAACATGGCCAAGCCTTTACAGGAACTGTCAATGAACATGTAAAAGCAAAATTTTTCTAAGAATATGCAAAAACACATATAGTTAAGTCACCCCATTCTTAGGTAAGTGATATCTCTTTCAAGACATCTTCAAGAAGAGACTGGACAGCCACTTGTCTGAAATGGTATACGCTCTCCTGCTCAAGCAGGGGTTTGGACTAGAAGACCTCCAAGGTCCCTTCCAACTCTGTTGTTCTATGACACAAGCACTTGAATAACCAGAATTACACTCTGCCTTTTTCTTACCAATTTAAACCAAAGTCTGTTCCTATATGCAAGCTAATCCAGTTCTTAAATTAAAGAGAGAGAGACAGTAATTGGTATAGTGGTTAAGATGCTGACCTAGAAACCAAGAGCTGTAAATTCTAGACTCTCCTTAGGCATCCAAGCCAGCTGGGTAACTTTGGGACAATCATTCAGTCCGACCCACCTCACAGGGTGGCTGTTGTGGGGAAAATTGGAGGAGGATGGAGCATTTAGTATATTTGTCATCCTGAGCTGAATATGAAAAAGCGGGACAAAAATCTAAATAAAATAAAATAAATTTAGTTCTACCTTTTGACTGACAAAAAACACAATAGAGTAAAAAAAAATCACACACACATACACACACAATGAATTCCCACTCATCAGTGAAATGTATATTATTAATGGACCAGATTCCAGCCATATTCCTACAGCAGGGGTGTCAAACTTGGTTTCATTGAGGGCCGCATCAGGGTTGTGTTTGACCTTGGGGGGAGGCATGGCTAGGTTGGGTGTGGCCAGCACGTCACTCCTGTCAGGGACACCTGTGGTGGCCTGAGCGCTATGCCAGTGAAAACAGGCTCACATCCTCCATTTTTGACTGCCATGGACTCCTGCAACCTTCTGCCAGTGAAAACAGAGCTCAAGAAGGCCACATGCTCTTTCATTGGCAGAGGTTCCAGGAGGCCGTGGCAACCAAAAATGGAGTTCAGAAGCCTGTTTATACAGGCAGAAGCACTATGGGCCGGTCTGTTGTTTCCAAGGTGGCTCCACAGGCCAGATTTAAGTACCTCATGGGCCGGATCCAGCCCCCAAGTTTGACACCCCTGCCCTACAGAGTATTCTATAGCACTGTTTCCCAGCCTTAGCAAATCCAAGGGGACTGGACTTAAATTTTCAGAATTCTCAGCAATGGCTTGTTGCTGAGGGTTGTTGGGAATATTACTAAATCTACCCAACCACATCATCAAAGGTATGTCTAGAGTTCCTGTGAAAGGGTTCTTCTGGGGTAAAAGTATTTGGAGGTTGATACATCAACTCAATGTAGCAGAGTTGTGAGCTCTCACTTCTACCCCTGTGTATCTAGATCTAAGGTTCTCTGCTTGACTTTGTTCTTGGCTCATTCTCCTTTTTCTGTATTTTTTGGCAAAACACAAACAAAAATGAAATGCTACCAATTTATTAGTTAGTATAATGTAAGCTTTAAAAACGACTACACAAACAAAATACCCTCCCCAGAGAATATATACACAAAAGTTCCAATTAAATTTAGAATTGGTTAATGTGAAATCATATGAATGGTCATTATTTGTAACATACAGGTATTTTCAGCAAATTTTTAAAAACCATCCTACTTGTCCAGCAGAAAAGGCACATTCATCTTTTAAGCAAAATAATAAAACAAGTTCCAGTAATTCTATTACTTTTTTTTAAAGCGGAAGTAATAGTGGTATTATTCATACAATATTAAGCCATAAATGTTCAGTCACATTTTATTGTTTATTTATTTTATATTTTATGGGGGTTCATACATGGGGCTGCCTTTAAAAAATATCCAGAGCTTCAATTGGTTCAAAATGCAGCAGCCCTCAAGGTTTTGTGCAGGCCTAGATGTGTACATGTAACATCTATGCTATGGGAGCTGCATTGGTTGCCGATTTGCTTCTGGATTCAGTTCAAGGTAGTGGTTGTCCCCTTCAAAGCCCTACAAGGGTGTCAAATTCAAAGCCCAGGGGCCAGATCCAGCCCATGGGGTGCTTAGATTTGGCAGTGGGGCCTCCCTGGAAACTGCAAAGTACTGGCCCAAAGCGCCTCTGCCAGTGAAAACAGGGCTCAGGAGGGCTGCTCTGTTTTCATTGGCAGAGAGTTGCAGGAAGCTATTGCAGCCAAAAATGGAGCTTAAGAGCCTGTTTTCCATGGCAGAACTTTTGGGCCACCACAGGCGTGCCAAACACGAGTGATGTTGAGCTAGCCACACTCACCCTGGTTCCCCCCAAGGTCAAACACAATCCTGATGCGGCCCTCAATGAAATCGAGTTTGACACCCCTGCCCTACATGGCTTGGAACCAGGTTATTAGAAGATTTGCTTTTTCCTGTCACATCTACCTGACCCACCAGATTGGAATGGCAGAGAACGCCACGGATCTAAAAAGATGCATCAAGTGGGATCCAGAAGAAGGGCTTTCACCATATTAGTTCTCTCCCTATGAAACATCATCCCCATGGAGATAAGATTAGCTCCCACATTGACACTCTTTTGCAAGGCCCTAAAGACCTGGTTTTGCCCTTACCTCACAGTGGCTTGGAGCCCATCAAGTGGCTTATTTGATCTGTCACTTGGGTGGGGTGGGATGGGGTGTTATTGCTTTTTTATATTTTTTTATTGGGTTTTTGTAAGCCGCTGAGAGTGAGTTGGACAGCCATACACATTTTCTTAAGTAATTTTTTTTTAAAGAAAGATATCCTTTCTGGTTTACGTACAACAGTTTTAATGGGTGGGTTCATTCAGCCAAAATGAAAAGAACCAGCCACATTCTAGCTTTGCTAAACTAAACTAAACTAAACTAGTTTTTTAAACTAGGCCAGTCTAGTCTAGTCCAGTAAAATGTTAAAGACTGAAATTAATCTCATACAATGTCTCCAAAATAAAACATTTCCAGCCAATTGTTTGTTTTCCTTTTAGCACTGTAAAAAAAATGTAAGAGGATTCAAATTTCTAAAACAAAATCCACATGGCAGGTTCAAATTTCCCTTAAGATGAGGTTTTAACTTCTCTCCCTCATTCTGTTGTATGCTTGTAATTTAGCTACAGCTCAGACAAATCACAGAGTTAAAATCAGATATTAACGAATTAAATGCTTGCAAGTCTATGGGGTACAATAATCTTAAAACTTATTCGCAAACCAAATCTGATTTCAGTGGTTCAACCAGTTTATGATACATTTGATGAACTCGTAGGATCTCTACACCCAAAATGGATGGCTCTTGAAAAAAATATATAAGAGTCAAGTCCTGAACTTTTTCCAGAAAGCCCATCTAAGTGTCTTTTTACTATGACATAAGAATAAGAGATAAAGTTAGCTAATTAAGATGTTCTCTGGGAGCATTCTATTTTTAGAGTATAATGCAATGTGCATATTACTGACCACTTCTTCCAACTAAGTTTTCTTCTAATGTTTTTTTGTCCACTTGCCCTTCAGGTGCAGAGGGCTTTTGCACCAGTTTTATGAACCCAGATCAGTTCACAGGATGGAGTAGTAACAAATTCCTTTTGGTTCAATAACCCAGCAATCTGGTAGCTTTTTTCGCATAATTAGTTTTCTTATTAGCAATTTGTGAACGTCAATTGTAAGACATAGATGATATACCTGCACATATTGAGGTCAAAGTTTTAAGAACAGATCTGATCATTCTTTTGAATAGAAGCATTCTGCATTTGAAAATATCAGCAACTCACACCATATTTGGAAAGAAAAATGTTACTTTTTTTAGATAATCACCTGGGCAACCGAAGAATTGCTGTCACCTCTCTCAAAGATATCCAGACAAGTTCCTCACCAAAAAACAAGGTTGGGATTAAAGAAGCATATGCTACTAGGTGGTTTACCCAAACCTTTGTGATCATATGAGCATCATACCAAATATTTCTGTTGCATTCTAGCAGGAAAGTGGCTAGACCCTGGAGCCATCCTGAGCACTGTCTACATTGGGCTTTTTTTTTTTTGCTGGAAACCACAAATAAATGTCTGTGTCCATCAAAAAAGCCATAAATTGTAGTCACATGACTACACTGCAAACAGCAGTAAATGTTGGACTGTTGCTGAGTGCCCAAGTTCCCGGGGGGGGGGGAGGGGGGAAACCAATGGAACATTGAATCTAGCTTGTAAGTAGCCCTGGAAAGGTCCCTAGTAACTTTGAATGGTAGCTACGTGATCAGTTGCAAGTCAAAGTCTATCTATATTGTTCATTTTGCTCAACATGGCAGATTTGTCAACATTTTTTGTAAAGGAATAATAAAGTCACAAATGATGGCCTAGTTTCTGGGTAGCATTCAAGTACATGTAATCTAGCTGTAAAATATCAAATTTGGAAAAATAAAACGAAAGGAACTATATCAACTTCTATAAAATACATGCGAATCATGCTCATAGCAATATAAATATATACATACATACATACAAATACTTGTTTGTACCGAACATATGCTTGAACATTAATACATTATATTGTCAAAGTCAAGCTTCAGACATTTCAGAGAAACTGATAAAAGAGACTGAAAACAGAATGCACTTTTGTGGCCTGAGAGCGCATTTGAATGCATTTGGCTTTTGGTGCAAAACATTAGTTTAATTAGATCCAAGATTCTTCTTCTTGCTTCCTGTGTGCATAAAGATTTTTTTTTGGATAATATGCAGGTGTTGGCAAAAATCAGCCAGTCTTTTTGCCAGTAGATGCCCAAATTGTTAGGGTAGTTTCTTTAAAAATGCACAAATACTGTAATATGAAAATGTTTTTCAGAGTCCCAATCACTTTCACAAAATTCCCATACCAACAGGCAACCTAACATAATGGTTTTACTAACAGTTTCAAATAGGATGTGCATGAAACATTTTGAAACTGAACCCCCCCAAAAATCTCCCAAAATATGCATATGATGGCCAAACTCTTACTTCTCAAATTACCATTTATATAATGAATTCATTTCTTACCACATTATTTCCATACGCAAGATGGTGTCCTGAGGGTAAATCTTTGAACACAATATAGCTAAAAAAGAGTTTCTGTTGGCCTGCCAGAACTTAATATTAAATCTTGAGGCAGTCTAGTCTACCAATACAGAAAATCAGCTTGAAGAGCATCAAAGACTTTCTAGTGTAAGTTGTGGGAATGTTCTCCTTGGGGGAGAATATTCTTTGTATTTAACATAACTACTTAAGTTTTTTTTCAGCTAGGTTTCTTGTGAATAGTTTTTTCTTTTCTTGTATTTTTCTATATTTTAGTTGAGTATGTTTTAACATTTTGAAACTACCACATTATTCTATTTGTTTTACATTTTATTATTTAATTTTTAAAATCTTGTTTTCTAAGTCACTCAAGGCAGCTGCTACCATGCAAAATACTCATTCCGCCTCTTATTTTCCCCACAACAACCCTGTGAGGTGAATTGGGCTGAAAGAGAGGTGGGTGGGATTGGCCCAAAGTCACTCTGTTGGCTTTCACGCACAACATGGGACTAGAACTCATTCTATTCTACTTCTAGCCTGGGACCTTGATCACTATCCCAAATTGGCTGTTGATTACTGTAAAGTTTATTACTTTAAACTTCATTATTATTATACTGTATAATTATTAAACCAATATAGAAGTGAATAATACAGACTTCAGAAATTTGAATATATACCGTAATATTACCGGTAGAATAAATAAATAAATATCTGATGTAAAATACTTGATTGTGTAGAATGAGAGTTAAGATCTGCAGGCATCTTGCTCTATTGGCACTTTAAAGAGATTTAAGGCTCACAGAGTCCCAGATATAGTATGAATCCAGAACGAACTGAGGTCTATTCTGTCCCACAACCACCAATGACTTGTCAGGCATCTTTGCACAAAAAGGTTTCTGCAGCCAGAGTGTCAAGTCACGGCATGTGGCAGCTGCAGGTTCCCAATGCCTTGATCTTCCTTTTTTTCTACAGAGCGTGCCCAGGCTCGCAGAATAACAACTGGATGGGCTTCTCCCAAACGGTTGCTTTCCAATACAGTACTGACTTACAACAGTTCATTTAGTGACCATTTGAAGTTGCAACGGCACTGAAAAAAAGTACCTTATGACTTTTTCCACATAGATAACTGTTGCAGCATCCCCGTGATCCTTTGTGATCAAAACTTGGATGCTTAGCAACGGACTCCTATTTATGATGCTACCACTGGTTCTAGGGTCACATGGACCCCTTTTGCGATCTTCTGACAAGCAAAGTCAACGGAAAAGCCACATTCACTTCTGAACTGTGTTACTAGCTTAACAACTGCAGTGATTCACTTAACAATTGTGGCAAGAAAGGTTGTAAAAGGGGGCAAAACTCACTTAACTGTCTCACTTAGCGGCAGAAATATTGGACTCAGTTGTGGTTGTAAATTGGGGACTATCTGTACTGGCCTACTATCTTTCCCATCATTTATTTTTCCCCATGTCATGGCACTTTTGTGCAATACATAACCTTCATACCTGCTTGCAACGGCTTTTACTGGCCAATAAATACTGAACTGTTGTCCCTGGGCCCTACCTTCAGTATACAGAATGAACATTTGTTCATTTAGAACAATCCAGTTCATAGCAACCCACTAACTTTATAGAAAAGGACACTGGAAATAAAAATGACGCATCGGTGGCAGAAATATTCATTTGCAGAGTGCTGCTATACAGGGAATTTAAGATGAATATTAAGTATTTTAAATCACAAAAACATGGATGACAAGCCATGTAGCCTTTTAAACATCGAACAGGGCTTTAAAGTGAGCTCGCACGCACACACTACCCGTAGCAAATGTTAGAGATGACATAACTTTTATCATCTCATAAGGTATAATATACTGTATGATAGGGAGAGGACCTTATCCATGAAACATTCAATCAACCCCCCTTAATTCAAATAATTGCTTGCACTCATTTCTGCTCTTGCTTGAAGTGAGTATCTCCACCCCATACAGCAGGGACAGGAAAACTGTCATTGAAGTACAATACTTAGCAGCCACAGGTGGTAGACGAAATAGTGAGATATGTTACAACATAGTTTGTAATTTAATTAATTAGCATTGCAAAAAAACTACCATTTGTATAAAAAATAGGAATGCACACATTGGTCAAAATGTAATTTTCAATCCTTTAACACTAGGATCATGAAGTTCTGATTATGATACAATTCATTGCATCAAAAGATGGCTTTCTAAGTTTGTGCCTCTTGATATTATATACACCCAGTCACTACAGTTTAGGCTGCAGTATGTTTCATATGAACCAAGGAAATTGGGTTAGTTCTGGGTACTATGGCTGTAAAAATACAATTTGTGTCTGAAAGTCTCATACAGAGAAACATGGTTTAGCAAACTGACCCAAAATCTATCCTGCAGGAATGCATCAGCAAAAATTCACCATTGTCTTTATCTCTCAGATACAAAAACTACCTTAACAAACTGTGCTTTGCTTGCCACATACCTAAAGCAAATTCAATGCAAAAAATAATTTGGTAATATAATTAGGAGTAAAAACATAACTATTTCAGATACAATATAGCATCAAATATGTTTCCCCATGGCTAATGGGGAAACGTACTAGGTTAATATACTTACTTACATTTGATTTCCAAAAATAAGGAGTAAGATTTATAGGCAGGATAACTACTGCTTCAAACTCCATGTAGAACTCCAGTTGTAGCATAAAGTCATTAAACAGAATCCCTTCAAAGACCAAGAAAGAGCCACAGTGGCCATGTTCACACACCAAGACAAACCTGAACAAGCTACATTAAGACATAGTACAGGTAGTCCTTGACTTACATCCATTGGGTTAGAGATCATTCAAAGTTACAACAGCACTGAAAAAAGTGACTTATGACTGTTTTTTTACACTTACGATCATTGCAGCATCCCATGGTCACGTGTTCAAAATTCAAACATTTCCTTGTATGGTTGGTAATTGGCTCATATTTATGACAGTTACAATGTCCCGGAGTCATGTGATTTTTGAGACCTTCTGACAAGCAAAGTAATTGGTAAGCCAGATTTACTCAAACAACCATGTTGCTAACCAGTTATTCATTTAACAACTGTGGCAAGAAAGGTGGTAAAGTGGGGCAAACTCATTTTGTTGCCTAGCAACAGAAATTTTAGGCTCAATTGTGGTTATCAGTCAAAGACCTAAACCCGGGGTATCAAACTCGCAGCCCGTGGGCCGGATGACTCATGTGCTAGCCACGCCTACCCCCCAGTTTAGCATCATGTGACACCATTGATCTATATGAAGGATAAACCTAGCCAGTCTATTAGCAATTGGAATAGTTTAACTTTTGCTTCTCACTGCTTGAGATGAACATTAGTCAAGAGCTCAAAAACAAGATGGATCCAGTTTAGATTATTATTCCAGGATTATAAAACTATGAATGAAGATTGGTTGCAATGACCCATTTTATTTTATAGCTAGCAATGATTGCTTGACTGAGTTCATTCAAGATTATGGACAAGGGTTGAAATGAAAAAGCAGTTTGAATCTAGGTGAATATTACTGAAGGGATAAGTGCTAGATTTAGCCTAGCTCGCTAATGAGTCAGTGGATGGAGCTCATTTTGGAGAAACAGGTGCAGCTAAGCATTTCATTTGCTCTTAAGTTATTTTAAACTATCTCTTTGCACGTAAAAGAAATAAACCTAGAAGCCCCCTGCTAGATGTTTTCCCCAGTCTTAAGTTACAAAAGTTACCAATATGTGTGTTCTGTGGCAGCTGGTTCTTTTCTATCCACCTAATTGAATGAAATAACTGAACTGAACACCATTTCTAACAGTGCCCAGACAGGATTTCTCTACGGCATAAATACATCTTTACTCTAAACATAGAATTTAAAAAAAAATCCCTAAGGGCAAGTGGCACACATCTTCAGCATAGTCACATACACAAAGCAAATTCCATTTGGCAAAATTCCATGTCATTTCTCTCTGCTTTGGGTCCTATGATGGGTCCAGCTGCTGTACTTTCCGTTACTCAAACATGGCTGGGGAGGACATAAAGAGGAAATCTCCTCTCATCCATGCATTGCTTCCTCCCTTTCTGTTTAAATAGCTTGGTGCTCCAACAGAAGGCGCACAGCAAGTCAGACGGCTCATTTGAACTTTAGCATTTTACCATTTTGATGTGGGTAGATAAATGTCATAGATTCTCCTTTTAAGATTCCACCTCTGCATGAAAAAAATGAACTACACACAACAGTACGCACTCCTCTGTGATCATTACTTCTTAAAATACCCAAAGCAGACTGAATACATTATACAAATGTACTTGCCAGGTAAAGATGTACAACCAGAATCATGGACAAGAAAAACTAAAAATAACATACTTACTAGCACCAGTGCATGAAATCAAATATTCCCTTTTTTAAAAAATCACTTCTCATATCCTTCATCAGAACTATAAAATTACAGTATTTGCTAGAGCATTTTCGCACACAAAATTAAATTGTCCTTCTGTAATAGTCATTTCATTTAGCTCCATTTTAAGTTGCATGCCACCAGAAGAAAGTGCTAAAAATCGACAGTGGTGTAGCTTATTTCTTCTATCTGGCCTTCAACTTACAGTACGTAGTGCCAAATACAACCATGAATAGAAGAAATATAATTTCAATAAAGGCAAAAAACAGCTGGCTATCTGCTGTTCAATTAAGCTACAAAAGATAGAGGTCGTTTTTAAAAACAAGTATTTGATCAAAAGATACATAAAACCCAAGCATTACATTTTAGTTATGAAATACATAAATCTAATTCGAATTCTTTCTGAATAAATTCACTGAGGCAGTTCCAGAATAGTGCTTCAAAGGATTATCTTCCTACAGAGAGATTTTTTTGAAAGCTAATTTGACTGTATAATTATCACTCCCATACTGAAAAACTGCCTGAGTCGGTAAAATGCTAAAAGGTATCTAATTTAGTAAAATACAATCCATTTTTCAATGTTACAAAGTCAGTTCAGACAAGTGTCAAGATGGCTACAAGAGGACTTAAGATAAAAACATAATGTAAATATAGAATTATTGCACCAAATAAGAAACTTGGAACATATAAGAGGGCATAAATCCTTAAAAAGGTGTATTGGTATTATCAAAATATCCCGTACCTATAATATCTAGGAAAATAATATAAGACAGTATGAATATTAGTCAGACATCCTATTCTTGGGCTTTTGAGCAAGGGTTCCAAGGACAGACAACATCACCAAGTGTTTTTCTTTTCCTATTTGTAAATCCCAATGTTAAATCTATCTATTCTAAAATATATCAATATTTAAATCTCCATACAAAACACCAACATACTAAGTACAGGCTTTCAACAAGATTGAGAGAGATCATTAAAGTTAGGTCTGTTAAGATGTTTTGTGGAGAGCTGAACAGACAATATGATTCCAGGCATTGAAGAAGGATGAATGTGTAGCAGCTTAAACCAGAGGCTAAAACTGGCAGACGCCATGACTAACTTCACAGAACTTTGCTGAAAAATCAGGCACATGTATCACTAGGAGTTATGGGTATGCTTTGATTTGTATAACAAAATGATTTTGTTAAGTAGTCTACTGAGATTTAAAGCCTTTTTCAAATGATTGCTGAACTACATATGGATGTTTAACTACTGCTTTATAGCAAATGCAGGGTCATTTATTTTTTTCTGGGAAATTCTGAGTTGGAAATCTGAAATAAAATGGCACTAGATTCTAGAATGCTTCAAGTAATATTTAAGCAAAAATAAATAGTCTGTGAAATGTATGTACTGTATTGCAAATTATGTTGCACATAAGTCAGATGAACAAAACTACCGTAAGTGGTAAGGACCTGAACTGAAGAAAGTACATTTAGTATGATTTATATATTATCTTCAATCAAACTTATTATTCCAAAGCATTATTTAGAAGTTATTTTTTTCAGAATATTTTAAGAAATGACATTTCACTGTATTTTTACAAAACAAAATAACCAAGGTAGTTCACAAACAGAAATTCAATCAGTTTTTGGTCTCAATTTCAAAAGTATTTACTTGGTTGAAAATACATCTTAAGATTGCACCATAAATTTTACAAAAATGAAACATCCATTTTAGAAATAAGAGTAATTGTTACTCATCGACAGAATTTCTTTTTACCTGCATACAGAATTGGCCAATTCATCATTTCCTATTTACAGGCCTTAAATTAACATCTTGAGGAAAAAGGCAACTTTCCTTCCCCATACTATGACAAGGATTTATCTGTTGGAAATACTGAACATAGATACAAACATGGAGGACAATATCTCCATCCAGTCCTGACAAGACTCATGTTTATTTTTTTGCATTTTATTTAGAAAGGGAGATTACAAATTTAAGTGGATGGAAAGGAAATAAGACAAATAGATTTGGGTTAAATCAATATGCCAGAGTAGACTGGTACAACCTTTCACATGTTTGTATTGTTCTTTAGAGACAACAGCATATCACAAGTTCTTGGGAGTGCTAAGTATTCACAGATAATGATATACATTAAACAAACAAGCCTACAGCTCTCTCTGTGTGAAATATGCATTTTGCATTATTTCAACTTCTAGGGGAAGTATGGGCTGAGCAGATCTTGGATAAGGGAAAGTCACACTGTCTGGGCACTAACAAACCAACCCTTAACACCTGTTTAAAGCAGACAGAATCTCCTTGTCCCCATAATCCATTGTAACTATTTATATGGACAGCTAGAAAGACAAGCAGACTCACCAAGAGGCTGCCCCTTTATTACATATTTTAAGTCCTATGTACCATTTTCTAACACAGCGGAAGCCTAAAAATTCCACCACCACCCCAAAAATAATCCCTGATACTCCATTTGGATCTTATGGCCATTTCCACTAGGGTCTAGGACCTCACTTCACTTGAATAGATAAAATGATTACACAACTCATCAACATACCACTATAGACAGCTGTCATGGTCATGAAAAGTGGGATTGAAAGAGTGTGTGTGTG
>JAEANM010005387.1:0-16653 GCA_017656035.1 Myanophis thanlyinensis
CAAACCCATCCTGCTTCACCAGCTATCGCACCCCCCAACCTCAAAGCCAAACAAGCTGACACACAGCAAGAACACAGTCCCAGACCTTAAACCCGAAGCCAGACCAAAGCCCAGAATGCTATATCACAGGCTCAAGACATTACCCAAGCTGTTAAAATACAAGAGGCTAATGGAAAAGAGATCAAGACACAAACAACCCAGAAGATTACAATAACGAGTCAGAAGATTACAGTAACGACCCAAAAGATTACAATGCAGGACCAAGGACACCACAATAAAAGAACTTGCAAGGCTATCACACAGCCCATTATGCCAACATTAACTCCATCAGTTAATCAAGAGGCAACAGCGCAGCCAAGCAGCCCAGCACACCACGCCCTCCCACCAGTATTTAGAGAGACACAACACCTCTGGTCACACACTGGCAATGAAGCAGAAGGCACCAGCCTGAAGATGGTGAGTGGGATCTCGCCGAAACGTTGCGAAGAGATTCCCAAACTTACACGGAAAAAGACCTAGAATAAACCTAGACCTGCATGCCTGCACCCGGGAAAATCTACGAAAACACACACACCCACACACACACACATATAAGATTGATTGCAGTGAAAAACAATTTAAATGGTAATACACATGTATGTGCATACATACACACTGTGTTTGCAGAGTTTTCTATTTTCCTTTATATTCTGGTGCATAAGGAATAGCTATAAAAATTAATTTAATAAAAACTACTCTGAAAAAAACATTTAAGTTTGAAACAGTGTTTCCTGTTTGTGTCAAAGGAGTACCTAATAAAAAGATTTAGCTGAATTTAAGTTTGAAATAATTACTAAAAATGTGAAGGCTGTATGTAAAATATATGTGTTATAATTGTGCAGATGAAACACATTTAAGAATAGAACAGATTTTTACATGTATAATAAATAAAATGTTATGAATAGAAGAAATATTCTGTTTTTTTGGTCAGAGATTAAGAACTGCAGATAGACTTTGGCTAATGTTAAATTTCATAAACTAGTATAAACATACATTTTCACTTAAATTACTAGTAAGAGCTACATTATACACAGAATTTCAAAATAAACATGAATCATTGTATGTGAATACTTTTTGATTTTTCCTTATAATTTATGGGCTGATGCACTTCAGAAGGTTTCAGCCATGCAAGCCAGATTTGTTTCCCTCCCGTTTAAGGCAAAAAGTTTGTGTAATGGATTATTCTTCAATATATGGAAAGCATTTTTACTGCATTGTTAGATTTTGAAAAATCTTAAAAGTATATAGAAAAGAAAAGAAAACATAGCTAAAGCTAGTTTATTCCAACACCATTAATTGTTTTCATACCTTCTACCCTTACAAATCATCCTTCTTGCCATCATATTCAAACAGTGCCTAATAACCTGTTTTTTAGAATAGAATAGAATAGAATAGAATAGAATTCTTTGTTGGCCAAGTGTGATTGGACACAGAAGGAATTTGTCTTTGGTGCATATGCTTTTAGTACATAAAAAGAAAGGTACATTCATCAGGAATCATAAGATACAACACTTAATGATAGTCATAGGGTACAAATAAGAAATCAAATCATATTAGGAAACAATGTAAATCATAAGGATACAAGCAACAGAGTTAGAGGCATAAGTGGGAGGAGATAGGAATGATGAGAAGAATAATAGTAATGCAGACTTGTAAATAATTTGATAGTGTTGAGGGAATTATTTGTTTAGCAGAGCGATGATGTTTGGGAAAAAACTGTTCTTGTGTCTAGTTGTTGTGTGCAGTGCTGTGCGGCATCATTTTGAGAGTAGGAGTTGAAACAATTTATGTCAGGGGATATGCCGACCACATGATCACGGAATCATCATCTGACAGCGCTGGCTCTTTGGCTTAGAAATGGAGATGTGTCAGGAACAACTAGCACATATGTGTGAGGGGAACTTTTATCTTTACCTTTATAGAGTAATCACACTTTTCTGTTTTACTTCCTGTGCAATGTTGAAAGAATGCCATGTAACATTATGTGTCTTATTTCCACTGCATATCATTCTTATTACAATCTTCTAGTCTTCAATTATTTATTTGCACAAAATATAGCCTCTTCACACATTCTCTTTTTAAAAGCAAAAATTTAAAATTAACATTCCTTCTTGCATTCATTACTCAATGGTTAAACAATAAAAATTTTCCAGCATAAAGATACTCTTCACTTCCAAAATTTTACTCCCTATCATTTTTTCTCTCAAATATTGTTCAATATTTACTGCAGTGTTTTTCTAGCATTGTATATATATGCCTTTATTTTCTCAGACTTGAGCTGTGTGATGACCTAGAGGTGAAACACTCACCTCCTACTCAGAAGGTTGAGAGTTTAGTCCTAGGCAGAAGCAGATGTTTCTCTATCAGGGCACAAATATCTGCTGTGAACTCTGCATAGGAAGGAGTCAGTAAACGCTCAGCTCCATTCAGATACCCCGACTCCATCCCAAATAAATGGATTAAAGGATTGTAAAAAAAAAATTCTCAGACTTTTAAATATTTCATCTGTTTCCTTAATGTGGGTGATTTTATAGACCTATTTTAAATTTTATATGTGTACTTGTATTGCAATTTATGATTTACTGCAAATATTTATAATGTAATCAGAAGTCTGTATTTCAACAATGCTGTTCCTTTGTGTCAAAAGTAATAATTAAATGCTTTAATTTCTAAAGCTAAATATATCTGGTGGAAATGTTTAAAGAACAAAATGTATTGCAGGAAATGGTTTAGTGCAAATGATCATGAACACCTCTCCCCACGATCAGACCAGGTGCTGACCAAACATTTTGCAAACTGTTCACATTTGGTTACAAATAAAAACTCGGGTGACAATCAAGCGGCATGGTAGATTTTTTTGATTTTGCCTTCCACGCTGTTTTTTCTTCCTGAGTACATGCACAGTTAAGTCTTACTTCCGGTCATGACCAAATCAGGTGCTGACCGAAGTTCTGAAACTAATTACAGTTGTGACTGGAGGTTCCACTGTTGAAACAGCAAATGAAATAGTCACTTGATATTACACTTTATGAAATAGTTATAATTGTTGTTTAATAATTTTATTAGCTTTTTACAAAATAAAAAATATAAAGAAAAATATAAATTTAAAGAAAAAGTAAATTAAAAGTGATACACACAATAGGAATGACAGATAAAGTAACAAGTCATTTTTTTTGTTTCCTGCAAAAAAACCCATAAAGATTTTCCAGTTACTAACATGTATTTATAGTCTTTTCTCTAATCAAACAGTCACTTTTGCTATCTTTGCAAATTCTGTCATCTTCACCAATCATTCCTCCATTGTAGGTATTTAAGTCTGTCCCCCAACCATCTCGAAGTGTTTTGTAGTTGTCTATTAGTACCGAAAAGAGAAGTTCTGGTTTCAGATAAATATTAATCTTTTTTTTATAACCCAAAATTTTCCAGCCTTTTCAACAAATACACCAGATGATAAAAATATGTTTTTCATATTTCCAACATAGATTTGAAATATTTTTATACTTTCTGCAAAGTTTTTATAGTATCTGTCCAAAGTTACATTATTTTATAAAAATGAACTTTTAAATTAGAGTGTAAATTTCAATCTTTTCAGCTGTTGACCCATCTGCATATTGTAACCAAATTCTTTACCCTTGTTATTCTCTTTTTGTTTTTCAAATTTTCTGAAATCTTTTTCAAACAATTTGTCTAGTGGCAAGCATGTTATAAAACAGATCATTGAACAGACTTTTAAATGGAAAGAAAGTTGGTCATGTGTCACTAGCATTAAAATAAAGACCCTTAATTCCATATACTAGAACCATGATGGCGAACCTATGGCATGAGTGCCACAGGTGGCACGCAGAGCCATCTTGCTGGGCACACAAGCTGTCGGCCAACTTACCCCTAGCTGAGCATGCACATGCATGCATGCATGATTGCAGAGACCCAGCTGGTCTTCAGGCCTCCGCTGTGCATGGGCGTGATTGCAGCAGGAAATTCAGCTGGTCTTTGGAGCCCTCCAGTGCATGCATATGCAATTGCTCATGTGTGCGTGAGTGTGCGCTGCATACGTGCATTGCATGTACAAAAGCTGCATAGGCTATTGGATAGACTATTCAAGTCTTGACATTATTTGAGACTGAAACTATATTTCATTTGTAGAGAATGTAGAAGTTTGAGGTTAAAATTTTATGTATTTACAAAATTATAGACTTTATGTCTATAATTACCAAAGTAAGGTGACAAAATGGAGCAAGTTATTTGTCCTTGAGGCAGTCAGTTCTGAATTTTCTGGTTTGACTGCCTCCTCATTGTCAGACTGAGCCTAAGAATAATGTGAAACAATCCAACAAAAGTTCAGTTCTTTATAACACACTAGATCTACAGAATCTTACCTGATGAAACCTATATTGCATAATTGAACCTAACAAATATACCCTGGGAGATTCTAGGAAGTATCTATCCTAAGTCTCTTCCCACAGTCCAGCTCTAGACTGTTTTATCTCTTGCTTCATTTGCGTTGAAATATGTTCCCTCCTTCGTGGAAAAATGCTGTATTACTATAGTCCATCACATCACCTCTCCTTTGTAGACATATTCTATCATGTATTGTTATCACAATAAAAATATTGTTATAACTATGCATGTTTCAGCAATAATGACATATGACCTTAATCCGGCCCTTCTGAAAGGATTTGCTCTTGAAGACATCTAACATCTAACAATGGCAAGAAGTTGAAATGTATTGGTCCACCTGTTGAGTGAATCAGCATTGCCATAATTGCATAACACCTACAGGTATATGTGTTCGAGTTTGGTTACCAGTAGATTTTTAGGTATGACTCAAAATGCTAGTTTTAAATGATGAAACCTTCATAGGTACATAGGTACTTAACCAACACCAGCTCCATATGAAATGACCCATCTAACCTTCCCCAAATCTTTTAATGATCTCCAGATCCCTGAAGTGAATGGGCCCACATATGTTACTTTTCAGTTGTATCTGTCATAATTCAGAATGGCTTGTTTCTCAAAATCAAGCTAGCATCTTCATTACTGGCATTCTGTTAGCTGAAACATTCCACAGGGCATTAGAGAAATGAAATTCTTGTTTTAATTTAGAGTTATTTCATTTTTGCATTTGGGACTTTTAAACGTTTGGCTTTTATTATTTGGCATATTTTATATTTGTACTGACTTAAATTACAGGTATTGGTGTAAATTATGGTATAAAAACAAATTTAAATAAAGAAAATATGCAGAATATTACATATTATAGCACTTCAGTTTATATATTCCTTTTATTATCTCTACATTTTATAACATGTAGCAATAGTGAAAGGAATATATAATCTAAAGTGCTGTGATCTCATGTAATATGAAATTTAAATAAATTTAGAAAACAACTCATAACTGAGGTTTATAAATCCAAGTCATGATTGATAACGTAGAGATAGAATAGAATAGAATAGAATAGAATAGAATTCTTCATCGGTCCAGTGTGATTGGACACACAAGAAATTTGTCTTCGGTGCATATGGTGGATATTGGGAAATCAGACAATATGATTTAGCCTTTTATTTAAAAAATAATATAAATATTCCTTTTATAAGAATAATAAGTACAAGTTCTGTGTACAGTTTCAAATTAGTATTTAACATTATTAAACATTGAATTGTTAAAGCAGAAATTATTGAAGCTAATTTTTTTTAATTCTAAATTTTTTGTTTCAGGTTATAACACAAAATGAACATAATTAGGGAAAATAAAGATTTGGCCTGCTTTTATACAACAAAGCATTCATGGAGAGGAAGGTAAGTAATGTACCTATGAGCTGAAATTTATATTTTGAATTGTCAGCATATGTTGGGAAACATGCAGCCTGATAGGGAGGAGGATTCAAGTGTAGAGCTAACCTTGAGTCATACCAACTGCAAAAAGGCTATGGCTGACCTTCCAAATTCCTTGAAACCTTGTTCCCATAGGTAGACTGCCAGACAGGAAAAATTCCTGTATTATAGACAAAACATAATAAAATAGCTGGAACTTTGCACATATGGGTCTGGTTGTTCACGCCTGACAGCACATTAATGCATAAGAGCAAAGAATTACTGGCTTGTAGGAACTTTGAAATTTGTAGGTAACCCTAAACACATATACACCACACCCATACAATGAAATTTAAGTTTGCCTGTAAGTATGGCATATTGGCTATTAACAATTGTTGGAAAAGTTAAGACAAGTAAAAAATACAAAAATATCCTGAAATGGGTACGGAGCGGGGAACATTCCACATTTTCTTCATGCCCCAATTTTATTAGCAGGTTTTTGTATAATTTTTTTCCTGTCATTTGCTTACAGTTTTTGTCAGTTGAGTTGAACAGATTCAGCAACATATGCATTTCATTTCAAATGCATTCTTCTTTCCCTTCTTCTTTCCCTTGCCCCCCTCTCCCACTCCTACTCCCTCTCTGCCCCCTCCTCCTCTTCTTTCTCTTTACAAGATAGGAAATATCCACATACATTAAAAAAAAAACCTTACAATATCTAATTATTAAGGCAAATAAAGGAATTACATTATATATATATATTGTATTTTTGTAGTCCAGGTCTGCTTTAATACACAGCCTGAATTAAAATATGACATCTGTTTTAAATCACTGTACGAAATGTTTACATTAACTGAATAATTATTGTTGAATTGTATTTATATTTTACTACTGTAGTGTTTTTCAATTTGAATGTTCCTATAACTACTAATAGTAGTTAAATCCAATTTATTTTTTCCTTCAACAACTCATCTCTTGAGGTTCTGTTCCATTTTTTCCACATAATTACTGACATTACTATTTCCATGAGACGTTCTTTTTCATATATATATATCATATAAGAATTTTCCGATGTAATTGTGTTTTGTATATTGACATTAATTTTCTTTCCCATTTTTTAGTATTGGTGGCATTTCTTATTTCAGATTATTATAACTTTTTGTATTCTTTCTATTCATTTTTGTATGCCTCTTAAAAATTATCAGTGTATAATAGCCTGGTTAACATTTAATATTAAGCCATAAGATTGTTTTATCCCTGATTGTTGAATAAATCATAATGCCCTCATTTGTGGCTTTCATGCCTAAGGCAGGACTAGAACTCACAGACTTGGCCTGCATTTAACCACTATACCAAACTGGATCTCCTATATTATGGTTATGATAAGATTTATGAATCATAGCAGCATACCTAAATATATAACATAAAAATATAACTTGTATAACCTTTATGTAGTCTAGCCATAAAAATAATATAAAGATAACATTCTGTGTATTTTCATGTAAATCTAAATCCTTGTTTCTCATGCTAATATAGGTATAAACGAGTCTTTTCAGTTGGAACTCATGCCATCACAACATACAATCCTAATACATTAGAAGTTACAAATCAGGTAATAATATAATATTAAATAATATATTCCCCAAAAGTTAGTATTTATCTTCTGTGTGAAAGTGATTCAGAGAATGAAAATATTGTCTCAGTTGCATGAATTAATAAAGGTAAAATGAATTTATGTTGTTTGATATATATTCATAATAATTAACTTTTTTTAAATGTCCAGTTAGGAAAATAACAGCATATATTTTATGACCATTTAGCACATTTTTCTCTGAGCAGGAATACTGAATTATGGAGTTTCATAACTATTACTTAAAATCACTAGCAACTATTATCATCTAATCCCATAAAACCAACTCAATCTTTTATCTATTACTTAAAATAGATAAAAGATTGAGTTAGTTTTATGGGATTAGATGATAATAGTTGCTAGTGATTAAAGTAATACGTCATAACCCTGTTTCTCCAAAAAGGCGAGCCACTTTGAAAAGAAGCCCTATCACATTTTTGAGCCCATGCAATGAAAGTAAACCCCACCTACAAAATTAGCCCTAATTTAAGGGTGCAGGGGATGGGGTGAGGCACACAGGTAAAAAATAAGCTAGGGTGGGGATGGGGGGTGGAGTTGCCATACTTACCAAGCCTTGCACACACTGACATCTGCCATGCCTTCTTCTGTAGCTGCTTGCAGCCACTCGCACGCATTGCCCCAGCTTCCATTTCGCCTTCAGATGCCTTCCAGAAAGCCCTCTACAGTCGATAATAGAGCTCTGTGGAGATCCGATGCTCTTTTATTGTCTGCCGAGGGCTTTCTGGAAGGCATCTGAAGGCAAAACGGAAGCAGGCGATGCATGCGAGTGGCGGTAAGCAGCAGCAGAAGTGGGCCAACAGTGGGCTCCTGCTCATTGGGGCTGTGGGTGCTACTACCGGGAGGTGAGTTAATAATTAGAACCCTCTAAAAAGAAGGCCTAGCCATTTGGGGGGGGGGGGAGTCAAAAGAAAATAAGACCTGCCCTTCTTTTTTCGAGAAACATGGGTATTTATTAACTTTAATTTCTTAGTTTTCATCCTGCTTTGTGACATTTATTTGCAACTTTATAGATTATAAATTAGTGTAATTTATTAATTTATTAGTGTAGTTATGAATCTATTTATACACAATGGCTTAATATTTGCTTTGCAGAAGATAGAGCTGTAAGATGTACAGCGGTGTTTAAAAGTTTTTGAATTCTTTTGAATGTTCAATATTTTTGCACAAAAATAGCCTAAGAATCTGTTCTCCACAGAAGTCATAAAATATATAAAGGGGATCAATTAAACAAATGAGTGAAAAATATTATTCTTCATTTATTGAGGAAAATGGTCCAAAGCTACATATCTCAGGTACGTAGCAAAAATATGTGAATCTTTCCTTTCAGTAACTGGTGTGTCCCTACCTTGGGCAGCAGTAATTGGAACTTCAGATTTTAAAATAATAACTGTTTCTCAGTCCTGTAGAATAGTTTTGCTTGCTTCTTACAGAACAGCTTCAATTCAGGGATGTTGCTTAGTTTTTGTGCATGAATTGATTTTTTCAGTTCCTGCAATATTTCTCCAGGGCAGGGCTTCCAAACTACTGGCCTGCGGGCCGGATGTGTCATGCGCTGGCCCAGCCCATGCCCAGTTTAGTGAAGGGGAAAAAAGTCCCTATACAGCATGTGACATCGTGATGACATGAGTTTGACACCCTGCTCTAGGGCTTTGATTTGGTGATTCCAAAACATTAACTTTCTTCTCCTTTAACTGTTCTTTGGCCATTCAACTTGGATGATTTGGTCATTGTCTTGCTACATGACTCATTTAATTTCTCTTGAGCTTTAGTTCACAGATAGATACTGTGATATTTTCCTGTAGAATTTTCAATTTCCATCAAAGATGATAAACTGTCTTGCTCTACTGGCAGAAAGCAAGCTCTAACAGAATAACTGAAATAAAAGAGAACTTGGAGGTCTTCTAATCCAAACTCTTGCACAAACAGGAGACTCTATACTGTTCTGGACAAATGGCTGTCCAATCTCATCTTAAAAACCTCCACTGATGGAGTACCAGTCAAATTTTGGAGGGAAGCCTTTCACTGGTTAATGGTTCCCATTGTCAGCAAATTTCTCCATTGTGGGGAAGCAGAAACTTCAATGATTGGGTTATTCCTCTCAGTTCTCCATTGTGGAAACATAGACTCCAATCGTCTGGGTTGATTGGCTCGCATAGACCACGTGACCAGTCAAATAAAACTATAAAAGCTCTTGCCGTTGCTGGTAGCCTCCAGCGTTTTTATTCGACTTCGCAAACAGATCGCCTGACCTCTCTCTGGAGCACTGTTTTCTAATTTACTCCGAAGATCGCAAGAACTTTCCATTAATTAGAATTCAAAACGCTCTCTCTCTCTGCTGCTGGAGTGGTTTTTTGTAGCCCTCCGTTCTGCAGCCAGGCTGCGGGAGAAGCTTCTCAGCTCTCCACCCCCACTCCTCCTCCCCCTCGCCAGTTACCTCAGTTGCAGCCTTTTTTCGCCGATAGCTCGTTTTCAGCTCCTGCCTTATCTCATCTCTATCGGAACGATTGAAAGGCCGGCTTCTTGGGCGGGAGATTTTGTCCCCCTGTTATCTATCGCCAAGCCGTGTGGGACAGGAGCGCACTTCGGCGCTGTATCCACCCAAGCCTCTGAGTTTATCGGCTGCCAGCAAGTTGCAGATTCACTCAAATCGCCTTTTCTCGCTGCGCTGAGATTGTGAGACCTTAACAACTGTAATGATAAGTAAATTGACTGGCAATTTGGTTGTATTCACCTGCACTAATTTTTTTACCTCAGCTTCGCCATTGCGGCGTTTGCGACCGTTAAAAAGGGCGCGAAGACATTTGGCGGCCATTTTAAGGCTAATTTTCCTCATTAACTTTAAAGGTTCCCTTTCTTCCAAGTTATCTTACCTATTGGATTCATTACTTTGTTTGTTCCCAGTTCATACCTGCCCTTTTAGAAGTTGCTGTTTTCCCTTTTACACATAAAAAAACAACAACAAGGATTTAAGGGACACTGTGTTGAACAGTTGGTTTTTGTTCAAAATATTTTTATCGTTATAAAAAAAAAAAGGATAAGAACGACGTTTTATTACCAATCAAGAAAAATGCTAATAGCAGGAGATATTGTACAAATGAGAGATTAGAGAGTGGGCAAGAAAAGTTTTATTTTTCACTTAACGTTTTGCATTATCTTCCATTACTGGACTCTTCACGCCACCTAGCGGTATAAAAAAAAAGTTATAATTCTAATAATAATAAGAATATCTCTATTTTTATATTCTACCCAAGAAACCCTATTACCAAGGAAGCACAGAGTGCGGGTCTCATCTCAATTATTCCACTCTTTGGTCAGTTTATATGGCTAGTCAACATCCAGATAACTCTATGTCTTCTGCTAATTTACCAGTTGTGTCACCAGGGCCATCCGTTCCCAGTGTCTCTCCAGGGCCGTCCTTTGCATCCCTTAAGGACAAGTCTTCAGCTAAAAAATCCAAGAAGAAGTCTGCCACATCAGCCCCCTCCAAGATGGATGAGAAGATGGCACACCAAAGGCACAAGGCCATTGAGAAACAGGTACAGAAAGCAGAACAAGCCTCTGCCATCACGCAGCCTGCTCTGGTTTCCCTTTCTGAGCCTCCATTATTGGTTCAACTCTCTCCTGATCGTTCCACAAATTCTCACTCACCACACTTAGATCACACTGACCCACTCACGGATGTGACCACGCCATCCGTGGCCAGAGATCAATCAGCAGCTCCTACTTCCAATATTAGAGAGGATCTGTCTGCAGTGGTTAGTGACTTGAAAACATCACTCATTGCGGCCATTACCCAAGGTTTGGCCTCCCTGCAGCAGCCACAACCTCTCATGTCAACTGCCAATCGTGACCCTCCTACTGGCACCATTCAAAGCTCATTGCATACCCAGGAGCCCTGCTCTTCTCACTCCGCCTCACATCAGGGTTCTGACTCTGAGGCTGAAGGGGGAGAGTTAGCTGAGGGTACATTGTCTGATGATGAGGCTCCACTGCCGGACCTTCAAGTGGCCCCGGGCCTCTTCCCTATTTCGCTCCCTATTACATAAAGCCAAGGCCACGGCCGATTTGAAAGAATCGCCTTCAGTGGCAACGGCCACCCTTGACTAGGCAGGAGCTAATAACCCTTTATTCACTACTCCGCCTACCAGAACAGAAGACGTTCCCTCACCTCAGGTGGTCCTTGACTGTATATTGAACCAATGGCAAAAACCTGTGTCACATATTGCCCCCACGGCCAATGACAAAAAATTTGCCTGGCAAATCATTGACAGATCTTTTGCAGCTGCCCAAGGTGGAGGACCCGGTGGTTTCGCTTCTCTCGTCCACGCCAGTGTCCAGCGATTCCATCGATCTTCTAAAGCCGGAAGAAAGAAAGCTGGAATCGATGCTCAGGTATGATCATCAGACAACGTCCTGGGCCATCAAGGCGGCGTCTGCTGCCACCTTTTTCAATCATATCACCCTCATGTGGCTCCGCAACTTACAGGATCACATATCTCCAACCGATGCACGGCTACATCACGATGTAAGTAAAATTATCTTGGCCACACAATTTTCGGCAGACGCAACCTTGGACGCTATTTGCTATTCTACCCATGCGCTAGGTGCATCAGCCACTACGTGCCGCATGCTTTGGCTTCGCAGTTGGCAGGCGGAGACAAGGGCCAAGTGGAAACTATCATCAGGTCCTTTGCAAGCGGACAGACTTTTTGGCATGGCACTTGAGCCCCTACTTATAGAGACCAAAGACAAGAGGAAGATCCTCCCGTCACATGCCAAATGGGCCGCTCGTCGTTTCACTCCCTACCCTAGACCGCAATCCTTCAGAACACCTACACCTGTCACCGCTATCCCGGCTTCAACCTCTTCACAGCCGTACAATTACTAGCCACGATCCTTCCCTAGAAGGCCCGACAGGTCTCAGGATTACCGGGACAGGTACCGCTGGTTCCCCCAATCCAGGTTTTTTTTTCGAGGGTCTAATGGTCGCCCTGCTAGAAGACCCAGATAACTCATTAGAGAACACTCCAGTGGGCGGCAGATTGCAATTTTTCGCCGCCCAATGGGAGGAGACTGTCTCAGACAGGTGGGTTCTTAATATCATTAAACACGGTTTAACTCTGGAATTTACCTCCATTCCCCCTGATTTCTTTATCAGTTGTCGAATTTCTTCAGATCCTGTCATGCGCACTTCCATGCAGGAGGCTATTGACCATCTCCTCATTATTAAAGCCATAGAACCTGTCCCTTCCTTGGAGAGGGGTTCAGGTTTCTATTTCAGACTTTTTCTGGTGCCAAAGTCCTCAGGGGAATGGAGAGCAATTCTTGATCTAAAACGTTTGAATGAATATATTGATTATAAGCGATTTAAGATGCATTCGCTTAGAACTATTTTGGACTCGGTCAGGAAGGGCGACTTCCTGGCTTCAATTGACCTGACTGATGCTCATCTCCATGTTCCAATCATAGATGTTTTCTTAGATTTGCGCATCAGAACCACCACTTCCAATACGTGGATATGCCCTTTGGCCTATCATCCGCCCCTAGGACTTTCACGAAGATCCTCACAGCCTTGTTGGCTCATCTTCGTTCCATCCCGGTTAGAATCCAGAGCTACTTGGATGATATTCTCATCCAGGCTGTCTCCAGAGATCGGGCCTCTACTGATATTCAGTTCTTGGTTCAGCATGGCTTCTTGATTAATTATTCTAAGAGCCAACTGAATCCTACCACCAGACTTCTCCATTTAGGTACCATTATAGATACTTCCCTCTGTATAGTTTTCTTGTCCGACGACAGATGAATAGGCATCAGAAATCTAGTAGCTCAAGTGCAGTCTCATCGTACTGTTTCCCTTGCCACTCTTTCCAGTCTATTAGGAAAATTCATTTCCTGTATTTCCATTGTGCCCTGGGCCAGGTTACACTCTCGCCCTCTCCAGTGGTTTTTACTCCCAGCTCAACAGCAGGGTCGTAGCAACTCCTTCACTGAGGTTCAATTACCTCAGGATGTGCTACAATCTTTGTCATGGTGGACCACACAAGCATTAGATCAGGGCACTCCCCTAAGAGTCCAACCCTCAGTCACTATCGTCACTGATGCCAGCTTGACCGGATGGGGGGGCGCATATGGGAGCTCAGATGATTCAGGGCACTTGGTCAATAGCAGAGCAGCAGCAACCTATTAATTTTTTAGAGCTCAGAGCCATTAGGTTAGCCCTGCAGCATTTTGAACGGTCCATCCTGTCCGAAGCAGTGTTGATTCTTACGGACAATGTTGCAGCTAAGGCCCATATTAATAGGCAGGGAGGTACCAGGTCCCGCTCCCTCATGGCCGAGGCCTGGAATGTGTGTCAATGGGCCGAAGCACGGCGAATCAGCATTCAGGCTTTACATATTTGTGGCTCCGAGAACATACAAGCAGACTGGCTAAGCCGCACAGCCATAGATCAAACAGAATGGCAACTAAACCCGGATTTATTTCAAAAAATAGTTTCCCGATTTGGCCGTCCTTCGGTAGATCTCTTTGCTTCTCATTCCAATGCTCACCTACCAAGATTCTATACGAGATTTTTCCACCCGTTGGCAGAAGCCACAGATTCTCTGCGCTCTAACTGGCCAGCTGGCCTGCTTTATGCCTTCCCTCCTCTTCCTTTCATTCCTGTAGTAATACGAAAGATCTTGGAGGAGGAAGCAGAGGTAATCCTCGTAGCCCCACATTGGCCACAACGCCCTTGGTTTTCTGACCTGGTTTCCCTCTCAGTGGAGAGGCACTGGCGTCTACCTCTTCAACTATCCCTACATCAGGGACATATCTACCATCCGGACCCGGCTTGGTTCCATCTAACCGCCTGGAGGTTGAGCAGCAAGCCATGTTGAAAGACAACATTCCTGAGGCGGTCATCGCTACAATACAGGCTTCCAGACGCCCTTCCACCAACAGGATTTACCAGGCCACATGGTACAGGCCACATTGTACGTTGGAGTACGCAGCAACAGATCGATCCAACCACTGCTTCGTTTGTCCAGGTCCTTCAGTTCCTCCAATGAGGCCGGGACAAGGGTCTATCCCCCAATACCCTCCGAAGGCAAGTTGCGGCCCTAGCCACGGTCCTTCAGGCACGGGACCACCATTCCTTATCTCAACACCCTTTAATCAAAAGCTTTCTCAAGGGTGCTTCCAACATTAGCCCACCGGTGGTACACCGATTTCCCACCTGGGACTTACCTAAGGTCCTGGTCGCTCTCTCCAAGAGTCCGTTCGAGCCCATTAGATCTGCTTCCTTATACCATCTTTCCTTGAAGGTTGCCTTCCTTGTAGCCATTACCTCAGCCCGTAGAATTTCGGAAATAGCAGCCTTATCAGTTCGGAAGGATCACTGTATTTTTCACTCTAACCGAGTGATTCTTAGGCTGGATCCCACCTTTTTGCCTAAAGTTAATACGATTTTTCACAGGTCGCAGGAACTAATTCTCCCCAATTTTTTCCCAAGGAAAGGGAGTGGCACTCTCTAGATGTTCGTAGAGCTATTCACATTTATATTAAACGCACTTCCTCGTTCAGGAAGACAGAGGCCTTGTTTGTTAGATTTAATCCTGCTGCTATGGGTACCAAGGCTACCCCCACGATTTGAGGCAGATGGATCAGGGCATGCATATCTAAGGCCTATGAACGCCAAGGTCTTCCTGTTCCAAGTAGGGTCACAGCTCATTCCACGAGAAGTGCAGCTACGTCAGCCGCATGGAACACTCAGTCCTCCATTGAAGAGATCTGCAGAGCGGCCATTTGGTCCTCGCTTTGCCCATTCATTAGGAATTACAAGTTAGATGTCTATTCATCTGCAGAAGCTGCCTTTGGGCGCAGGGTTTTGCAACAGGTTCACTTAGGATCTGATGTTTAGGGATTTATCTATTTTTCCCCACCCTGGGACATTTAGCTTTGGTAGGTCCCAGTCGATTGGAGTCTATGTTTCCACAGTGGAGAAAGGACGTTGGTCTTACCTGATACGGTCCTTCTCATTGTGGAAAACATAGACTCCAATACCCGCCCATAGCCTTTAAACATCTAAGGAGGCAGGCAGGGCCTAGTTTCTCCCGTTACAGGTGCTCCAGATGTCGATCTTTTCCTTGCCGAAGAAAAACGCTGGAGGCTACCAGCAACAGCAAGAGCTTTTATAGTTTTATTCGACTGATCACGTGGTCTATGCGAGCCAATCAACACAGCCGATTGGAGTCTATGTTTTCCACAATGAGAAGGACCGTATCAGGTAAGACCAATGTCCTTTCTGATCACATGACTGAGTCGATCAAGTATAAAAGGCACGTCCACTGTCTGGCTGTTCAGTGTTTTTGACTCAGTTATCTGATCGTAAACTGTTTTTGGAGCTCAATCATTCAAGTCACTGACCTTTTCATCTTTCAGCAATCATTACTCAGCCTTCTGATTTCCCTCAGTCAAGATCTACTGAGCAGGTCAGAAAGAGCGTACAGGCAAGCTACACATCAGTCCATTTCCCTGTGGGGGAGGCCTTTGCCACCTGTCAGCTGGACCGTGGGCACGGTTTCATTCCCCCACATATTGTTTAATTATCAGCCCAGCCACAGCCGCTTCACTGGGTTCACCCATCTTACAAGGCAGTCGCTACGTTTTTATCTCTGCCCGATTTGTCTTGAGGTGTGGGCGCAGCAGCAGTGGAAGTTCTCCTGTGGTGAGGCTTTTTTCGCCTCAGCCAACTCGCGACCACCCCCCCATCGTATTTTTTCCACAATTTTGGCCGCGGCCAAAAGCAACGATTTTGACAATGACGGGGGAGGGGAGGTTTGGCATCATTGACTTTCCTCGCTCTGCAGCCTGGTTCTTCATGGGCCTGGCCTAGCAATTCATTGTTTTCCTTGTGGTAGTAGCTGAGCTGCTATTTTGGATACCAACGGCCGCCTCAAAAGGGCGAAATTGCACTGCCACAGGATCTTCGCGTAGGCAGGTTTTTCCTACCAGCCGTTACTTCTGGCTAAATATTGTTTGCCTTGGTGCCTTAAAAAGACACAAGCAGCCCTTTTTGAAGGATTACAGGGAAACAAAACCTTCTTTTTCTTCCTTTTTTCATTTCTTTATTTTATTTTTCCACAACAAAAAAAAAAAAAAAAAAAAAAACAA
>JAEANM010005388.1:0-19676 GCA_017656035.1 Myanophis thanlyinensis
ATATTCCATGTTCAACCAATGACTATATATTTTTCTATTTACAATCTATATCCTTTTATTAATCTCAATTACAAAAACAAGTTGACATGCTTCACTAACTATGCCTTTTCCTCTAGCCACTGGTAAAATAAATCCCATATTCTGTAAAACTAATTATACAGCATTATCTTAAGCATTATTTTGCTAGCATATGACTGCAACTAGTAAAGGCTCTAGTAAATCATGATCAGCCTCTGGAAATTCATAAATACATCCATGTGGGTTTTGGGGAAACAGCAATACAGAATTGGTTCATCATTGTTTTACTCTGGGATATTTTTTCATTTCTTATTTCCCAGTAAATTTTTTCCAGTGAAAAACCAATGGTAGTCTTTGGTCTTTTTGTCTTTCACTTGGCAGGAGCTGTTTTCTCTTCTGTGAAATGGATTTCTAATGTGAAGCTTTTGAGTTCCATTTAATCATGAAGTACAACCCTACTATGTATGGTCTAAATTTTATACCCACTAATTATGTTAATTGGTTTGTTGATATATATAATTAGTAGCTCTTATAGGCATTGACAATTATATATATATTAAGCTTGCCAAGGTTTTTATTCTGCATATTTCATTTTTTTCCAATCTCATTTCAGTGCCTACATTATTGTCCCTCTACACCTATGCATGTATACAGTACTTGCCATGTTAATACATTGGATGAACTGTAGGCTGTCTTAATCCCTGAACGAAAGGTAGGATATAAATCTAATATTCACTGCAAATGTCTTCAAAAGAGTTAATGCAACTTATTTTCTGGAAATGAAATTATAGGGCAGATGTCGGTTAGGTATGTAGGGACTTTTCTGTAAATTTAAATCTGAAGCGATATTTACACACTTGCTTTACAGGTCTGTTTGGTGGGCCACAAATGCAAACATTTTTTTTAAAGTAACAGTAATAAGCAGCCTTCAACGGGGAATAACAGTCCCGCGCCTTCCACGCATAAACTAAACAAAATACGTCCGCTGCATTTACATGCAAAGTCATATTCCTGTGTCAGAGGTTTGCGTTCAAGGAAAGGTCTCTGTGCAGAGGCGGTAACCCACAAGAACAGGCTGGGAGTGGGGAGGGGGGTGTCTTCGTGATTGTCACGGATCTTCTTCGCGTACATTTGCCCTCACGCGAGCTTCTCCATTAGTTTACCGAAATATGAACCGACGACCGGCCGCAGAGCAGAAGGAACGTCGGTAGCAAAAACCTGAGGGGAGGGGGGGGGAGTTCGCAGGGGAGGCACTCAAGTCGGGGGCGGGGGGGAGGAGGAGGAGTGGTCGAGAGCAGCCCCGCGTCCAATGAGAAGGCGAAGGGTTAACGGGCAGCCAATCTGAGCCGCGCGCAGCAGATCCCGCAGGCTCCATTCAAGAATCCCAAGTATTCAAGATGGACGGAGCGGAATGCGGAGGGAGAGAGATGGGGGGGGAGAGCGAGAGAGACGCGGGAGCTGTTTAGTGCCCGCCACTTTCTTGCCCGGGCAAGGGGGGCGGGGGACAAAAAATCCGCCAAAGTTTTAACCTCCACCGCGGGGCCATGCGAGAGAACGAGGAGAAGCCAGAGAGCTGCCGAAAGGGTAAAGATGGCCTCGCTCCCGGGCACAAAGGGGTTGTCCCTGCAGCCACAAGGCAAAGGCGCTTCGCCCGATCCTGCTTCCCTTTCACAAACGTGTTCCAAGCGCAGGTTTGATCCAGAGAGCTTAACGTTTTTGTTCGGTCTAAGGAGAGAGAGAGAGCGGGAGAAGGCTGCTGGAGACCCGGGGAGGGGGCGACCGGCTGGGCGCTTCGGATACCGGTCAGCTCCATAGACGACGCCCTGAACCTAGAAGAAGAGGTGTGAGGAATGGCCGAAAATATGGAGAAAGGGTTTCCCTCTCCCACACTTCCTGCCTTTGGTTATAACTGGGAGAAGGGATGAGTGCCCCTGATTATTCCCTATCCCGGTGTGGCCTAACTCGGGTAGTGGTCTAATTCTGGTAGTGGTCCTAGCCCTAGGATCAAAAACATGGTGAGAGCAGACTTCCTTCTCTGGGTCTTTTCAGGCTCTCTCATACTATTTCCAAACCTCCTTTTGGTTGCAGTTTACTTCCAGTGCTTAGCCCCAAACTGTACTAATTGCTGGGTTTGTATAAGTGTGGTTTAACTGGGCAAGTCACATTTTTACTGAATTCACATGTAACACTAAGCCAAACAATGGTTTACAGACGGTAATGGCCAGCTTCAATACAATAGAGTAAGCCCAAACCATTGCTGTGGTTTAGAACATGGACCACTCTGGATAACAGAGTTATGCTCACTGATGAATGTTAATGCAAGGTAAAAAAAGAAAAAAAGGGGGGGGGATAGTTTCCAAGCTTTATTATGTGTTGTAGATGGGGGATGTTTGTTGTGCAGGGTCAAGGAATTGAGCCCTACTCAGTAGAACCCAACATTCTATCCTGTACGCCTTCCATGTGTGCGTTTGTGCATTCTTGGCACAGGAAGTTCAAAAGATAGTGGGATAGACCTATATGTTATAGAAGGTGGGAAGACGTGCCGTCAAGCATCATATTTTCCATGCTCTTAATAAGTATGCCACTTCTCTGTCAAGATAACTGGAATTTCTGAATTATGTATGAGATGGAAGGGCTAATGACAATACACAAATTTAAGACTTGTCCAAGTTCCTTTGATAGTTGATGTGCTATTAAGTTGGTTTTGACTCCTAGTGACCACATAGATCATCTCCATTATAATGTATTCCTAATCTGTTCTTTCAAGTGTCCCAAGGGTGCACTCTGTTGCCACCTTAACTAAGTCCAATCAACTTGTTGCTGGTCACCCTTTTTTTCTTTCCTACCACTTTTTCCAGAAAATTGGGTATTTATATAAATTATAAAATGTTTAAAGTTGGATAATTTGAGCCTGGTCATTTCTGCCTCAAATGAGAACTCTGGGTTCATTTGTTCAATGAATCATAGGGTGTTTTTTTTTTCTTGGCTCTCCATGGTATTATCAAAAGTTTCCAATACCAAAGTTCAAAGGCGTTGATACTCTTCCCATCTTGCTTCTTTAAATTCTAGCTTTCACTTCCATAGACTGTCACAGAGAATACAATGGCTTGCATAATTCTGAGTCCTTTGATAAACTTTATGAATTATTACAAAAACAGTGAACCATTGGAATAATTATTGGAAGGCCCCATGTGGGCATACTTCTGCCTGCCTACAATATAATACTGTATAGCAAAATATTAAAGTGAAGGTTTTTAAGGATTTCTGCAAGTTTTCAGTATTCTGAAAAGGAAATTTCTCTGCAGCACGTTTCAGTGAGTACCTTCAAAATTCTATAGTTCCCAAAGGCTATAAAATTTTACCAACCAAGCAGCTCTCTTTACTTTAGATAATTTAACCTGATGAAAATTCCAATTTTGGGATGGGGAAAAAAATCTGCTTCTTATGATGGCATCATTGCATCAGAGACAAAAGATTCCCATTTAAGGAATAATATGTATATTTGTTAGTAATTTTTTTCCTGTCTGGAGAGATTAATAGCCATATCGACCTGATGAAATGCTGAGTTTTCTGCAATTTATCATACAGCTTGAGCATCTACTCACAGAAAGACAATTTCAGGATGTATTAACAAAAAAAGTGGTCAATGTTTTTAGAAAAATTGAAAATATTAACCCTAGTCTAAGTGACTTATTCTTGTCTTGCATGAAATCAAACAATCATTGTGACATATTACTGTTTTCAAAAATGATTTACAAGATTTATAGTATTAGTGGCTAAATCATATTGAACTAGGCAGCGCCCAATCATTTGTAATGCAAATTCAATTTAAACATAGAGTTTTTCACTAAAAGAGTTTTCAATTTAAACAAAGGAAAATAATTATAATTTGAAGAAATTAAAATCCGAAAAGAATGTTTCAATTTGCTAAATATTTAGCAGATAATAAATCTGAACTAAGATTACATGCCTTTTGAAATGGGCTTAGTTAATATTCAAAATATAATAAAGTGAATCTTTATAAATTAGGCATTGTGATGAGACACTTCCAAACAAGCAAACGTAGACTTTATTTTTTAAAAAAAGGTTGCCATTCAACTAGAAAAAAAAAGTTATATTTCTTTTTGTCTGTCCATCCATTCAGAACAGTAGCTAAGAAAAAAAAAGTTGAGTTTTTTCTTTCTCTGGCTTATTTCAGCTGTGAGTTATTAGGTTGGTAAATATGTACTCCCACAGAGTAATACATGAATTAATTGAATCGTAGAGGTGGCAAGAGCTATTTAGGCCATTAAGACCACCCCCTGTTCATTGTAGCGATACAAATTAAAATATCCCAGATTGATTACTGTCCAGCTTTTCCTTGAACATTTCCTGTGAAGGGAGAACTAAACATCTCTCGGGATAAATTTGTTTCACAGCTGAATTGCTCTTTCTGTTAGAAAGTTTTTCAGCTAATTATTGCAAGGTCAAGGATGTATATAACCCAATATAATTTGTTTATTGGGAAAATTAAGTCTGTAGTCTCTGTTTGAGGGAAATTAAATGGTAACTCTGGGATATGCAAAAATATCACAATAAGATTAGAAATGTTAGTGGCTCTTTAGAGATCTCATAACAAATTGCTATCCCTTTGCTAAATAAACAATGTTTATATAGAAATGTAACACTGTATCAATGTTTGATGTGAACGCTTAAAATATAAGGAGCTACAGATGTTGAAAGCTGGTATTGATCCCTTATTTCCCATCATAAGGCAGCTGTATGTACAGAACAGCTGTTGATCCACATGCTTAAGCCCATGTGGGACTACTTAGGTGTGAGAAGAGAATTAGAACATTCTGTACATGTTAGAAGAGAGGATCCACAACTTGCCTCTGAATACTAAGGTATCAAATGAAGTCTAATAAGCATACTTCTATTTAGTTTAATGTTCTAAGCCATATACAGATACTCGTTTCCAAGGAGTGAATAACTACTTGCTTCTGAATACCAATAAAAGTCTTTTCAGTTTTTACACTTATTTCTCACATTCATTTTTTAACATGAAAAAATAATTGTGAAATAGAATTTTTGTAGTCAGCTTTAGCATCTATTGGGTTTATGCTTTATATATATATTAGTTGATTTGTACATTTTTCTCCTCAATCCAGACATTATTCTACCGGTATATGATAAATCTGGACCAAAATTGTTTTTGTGTGAAACATCATAGTTACATAATTCCATAAAGTAACTACAACAATGTGATGTCCTCATGCTACAATTCATGTATGTAATTTCATGGAATGATACTAGAGGACTTGGTTTCAGCGGCTCTAAGCAATCATATGTGTTAATTTTAAGCAAAGGTGGATGGAATGTGTTTATAATTCCAATGGTTTTGAATAATTTACCACACGCATGACATGAAATGAGTGAATATGGTATTGATTTCTTTATAGAGGGGAATATATTTGTTCAGAAAACAGCTACTATACATAGTGTATACTTTTTGTCTTTTTCTTCTTGTTCATGAATACGTTCCTTGCTATTGTTAGCATTAGTTTTACAGAGCAGATCAGGAATATGGTTTTTGAATTGCTTTGTGCTAAATAAAATATTTTTACTTGCAGTTGGGAGTTTCATTCTTTTATTCTTTGTCTGCCCTCTTTCATTATTGATCTGAGAACCAAGAAATGCTATGCTTATTATTTTTTTCTGATTTTTCTTTTCCCACCTGACCTATTATAAAAATCATACATCTGAAGTTGATTAAAACATACTCAAGTTTACTTGATTTTTAGTTGATAAACTCAAGTATATTTCTCTTTTCTCTACTTACATCAATCTGAGTTTCATACTTAAATCTATATATTATGCTGTTCTTTCTTAATATTTTATAATTTCCAAGAATTTATGGCATGTTTCCGCCTCACTGTTCTTATCCATTTGTAATTTTAGCTGTTCTTTTAGTATAAAGATATTGAATGTACTCCATTAACATAACTATTTCCAAAAGGTATTTTTATCAGCAATTGGTGGCAAAACAGCAATCCAGTGAAGTCTGTTTATGTCTTGGTTAGCTTTTTGCAGTAATTTTTACTCAATGCATTTGCAACTGAAAGCTGGTTCCAGCAATCAAACAAAATATATTTTATATGTATAACACAGGAACTGAAATGCAGTTTCCTACCCTCCCAAAAATGATGTAGGACAGAAAAGTTTAAATGGTTTTGCAGTCTGTCACTTCTTGTCTAAATCTGATAGCTGGTTCTGTTCTCCCTTTGCTCTAGAAACTTGTTATTTCCCAAATTCTATTTCTTTCATATCTGGTGATAAAGTTCAACATCATTGATAAGGTGAACGACCTGTCAATGAAAAACAAGGACATCCTGTTGCATCAGTTCCCCAAACATTAGGTATAAACAATCTATTTTCCCTTCTGTTGTGCTGTTGCTTCCAGGTAAACTACTATGCAGCTGGAAGCAATTTTCAGGTAGCACTTTCTTTGGTTAAATAATGCAATTATCCTCTCACCTACTTATTAGAGTTCATTTGGCAAAACAATTTGATAAGATGTAATCATGGAGAAGGGAATTCTGAGTTAGTTTTTCTACTGGGTATTTGCATGAATCAAAAGTCCAAGGCCTTATTACATGACAGAGAGTGGCTTTTTGTGAAGGTAGTGCTATGTCAGACTTCTAGCTTTAGCTGATTCTGACTATTGCTTCGGAATATCAACCCTCCCCCATGCTTAAGCCTTTATTTGCTATCATATCCTTGCTTACCTATTTACTTGATTTTTTTTATACTCAGAGTATCTGTTACTCAATATTTCAGTACTATTTGCAATAAAAACTCTGTTAACATTATTGCAACTAAATAGTAATACTGCATATTGTTACCTTCTCCTATGGTGATTCAGATGTGTATTATAGATTTCATATGTATACAATGGCTGTTGTATTGGAATTTATGTCTTTGCTTTATGAAAGTAATAGAGAAATGCAAAACATGTGGTCTATCTATCTATCTATCTATCTATCCTAGTCAGGAGGGTTCAAAAGGGGAATTAGTCTAGACTCCTTTACATAAATACAAGAGGGTAAGGTTTGATTCCCCCTCCTTATCTAGTCTTTCCCAGGTAAAATCTGCCAATATGGGGAGATTCCTGTGAAATAGGCATAGAACAATAAAGTAGCTAGTTTGAACCCTAACATGTAGGCCTGATGTTCCCACCTGACAAAACAAAATTGCATGCATCATTATGCCATGACATAGATGACAGAAATTATATACTTGTGATATGTTATTTACATAATGATGTAGGAAATGACCAGGCTTAGCTTGAGGGAGGAGTCAAGAGCATTATCAGTCTGGGGTCCCTTGTGGGTACCCACAAGTGATCTAATGATCCAGCCCCCCTTGAATTTCATTGACCCTTAACCTATTGCCAGTTTGACTAACCATTAGCAGTTCAGATTCTTGTAGACAGGGCTAGCATGCAATAAATATGTATACATTTGAACCATCTTGATTTCCTATGCTTGACATGATATCATGATCCAATGTCCTTTGTACCCATCCCCTCCCATAGTGTCCATAGCTACAATAGCTTAGAATTGAGAAATAGGCTTGGCTGTGGGCTTTTTCTTTGCTCTTCTGTTTTTCAACTGTATGATGGAAATGGGTTGGTTTTGGTCCTTCACATTTGAATACAGGAGATGTGAAAAAGAGGCAAAATGTGTGTAAAAAAAATTACATCCAGAAAAATATAAATATAAATTATATTCAGTTTTCTGAAGTTAGTCATTTGGTTCTCGGAAGTAGTCTAGATGAGATAAACTAATTTAAATCAGCTGTGATTGTCTTAAGATTTACTATAAAATATTTGTAAAGGTATGAATGTTTATCTTTAGAATAAGGTTTAGTTTTATCATGTATAGATCCAGATTATTCAATAAAGTAGCTGTTAGGGTTTCAGATAAGAAAAATTCTGGCGGGACTGGATTTAAAGAGCATACAAAAGAAAACATAATTACAAGTAGAATCTAGCTTTCTGGACCTTGTGGTTTTGATTTAGCACAAGATTGCACAACCTTGAGTATAGAATTACATATTGCCTTTGAGAGGTTGTAGGGACTCGCATTAAGTGGTCAGAGCCATAAAAAAATAGCCGGAGCTGCTGAAACTTGTTTGGATTAAAATTAAATATCCTAACATAGCTCTCTATTGTCATGTTTCAAATTTAAATATAGTGGCAATTATTGAAAAATTCTGGATGGTGCCTTCATTTTTGGGTAGGCCATAAGTGATCTTGAAGGATTCAGACTTTGTGCCTCTCATTTGTTTGGTAATGCAGCTGAGAAACTACTTATTCCTTTGAATATAGGTTTATACTATGAATTCTAAATATTTTGTTTAAATCTTGTAAAGAGAACTGATTGTTTTGTGTAATGCTGTTCCAAGGCAGAGGCAATTAAGTTAACTCCTACACTGCTTTAGGATTGCAACTGTGTTGTAGTAAGAAAGGAGAATTGATGGTAGATGCAAGTTATTTCCCTTTATTTTGTCCTCCCCTTTCTAGGTTGAATTCCTGAACAGTCTTCTTGAAAAATAAAACTGGATACTCCTGCTGGATGAAGACTAAAGAGAATGGCTTGATTAACATGTACCGTGCAGCAGCCCAGTATTCTATAGAAACTCATACTAAAGAAAGTGCATTGATAAAATAAATCACAGTTCTTGTGTGATCCTTTTCACCCTTCAGTGAGATTATGAGAAGGTAACTGTCTTGTTCCTGTGGACAAAGCAAAGGGCCTTCGGATGCAACTGGGCACGGCCCCTGCCCGAGGCTCTTTTCACATTGTGCTACTGAGCCCGACCAAGCAGTGCAATGTAAAAAGGGCATTGGGTTGGTGGCCACAGCAGCATGAATTCTTTGTACTTCCATTGATGGTAAAGATGAAAGGCCAGGCATGGAGACTTGTTACATGAGGCATAATGGAGGAAAAATAAAATCCACATTTTGTCCTGCGAGAACAGCAGTTTCTATGATGACCTATCTATTCACTCCTTTCAGAGGAGTTTTCAATTTCAGTTGCTGGGTTTGGATAAATTGGAAACCAATGTGATTTGGTATTCAAGCAGCAGCTGAAATATTGGTCATTTTTCTGTTGTCTTTTTTGAGATAATAAAGCAACCTACCATTGAATGTTGATTGCTCATATATATCAGGTATCCTTTGTGCACTAGAAGATGGCTAAAGATTATGAAAAAGGAACTCACTCTCTTTATTCATAAAACAAGATCCAGGCATAATCTGAACCAATTTGCCGATTATAATAATTTTTGTCTGTGGGGATAAACGTACTGATTTGGAGTTTTTGGATGATTTAGTATGAAAATTTCAAATTTATGCAGTGGGGTAATACTTTTGGATTCCGAACTTGTTGAAAAGAAAGCTAATTTCCTGTCAACAGAACTTCTGGTTTGCTCCTAAATCTGCAAAAGAAGCAGGATGACAGAAGCTATTGATAGTATGGATTGCTTGTTTTAAAATATAAAACAATTTTATTATACAAAAAAATGCCTGCGCTGGTGACAGTGCTAACGTGTTGTTTCCCCCCCACACACACACATACCGCCCCACCCTTCATGTATGGTAGGAGAGTTGAGGGAGGGGGCGTAGTGCTTAGGGATTACAAGCACACGGTGGTTCACACCTAAATTAATGGACTCCATAGAATAAACCTGGGGGAAATACCATTGCAGTGTCTGGGAAAGGGACCGGTAACTGCCATTTGGAGAGACTGTTTCTCTGTCCCCTATCTTCAGGATATGTTTTATCTCCCCATGTGATCTACACCATCCAACCTTCAGTGCCCAACATTAGCAGGCTGATGTACAACTCTTCATTTCTCCTCAGAAAGGAGAAGAACAAGAAGCCACCTTATATTGCACCGAAGCACTACTCTATCCAGCTCAATGCAGTCACCATTATCTGCCCACAGTTATCTAGGGCCATAATTGAAGTTCTGTCATAGCCCTTCTTCATTTCAGCTAGAGATACTGGAGATGATTTCTTCAGCTTTTATGCCTCAAAAACTGATGACCCTCCTCCAAAGCATACCTTATGTCACATTGCATTAAGACGCTTTTCTTACACAATGGACTGCAAACTTCACACCTGATTCCAGATTGTCAGTTCTGGGTGCTACAGTGTTATGCTGACAAAAGTGCTAACGGGATGCAACATAACCTTCACAGGCCAAGGAGAAACCAATCCAAAACCTCCCACATTAGTCTCCCACTCTCTACCACCTTCACGTTTCATCTTCTGCTCTAGAGACAGGTAGAGTCCTCCAAATAGTCCAGCATTTCAGAAAGAGGCTTTGGGAGAAAGATCCTGGAAGCTCCATTCCCCTGGATGATGCTGTGCAGGAGATTGATGGAAGAGTAGCTGGGTTGGTTGTGCTGGGGTGCCACTTGTGGCAATGGGGTTACGAAAGGGCACGGCATGCTATGCAGGAGGGCATGAACCCAGGCTTCCTTCTCAGTCCCAGCCATTGTCCTTCACCATATGTGACATCTCAATGATGTACTTCCCTTCTTTGTACTTCTGGCTGGTCTCGAAGGCTTGTTCCTGGCAAAGAAGGAAATAGGAGATACAAACCCAGCACTAAAAACTGTTGTTACCTAGTTGGGTAATGAAAGATCTGGAAATAAACGCCAAGCTTAACATCAAGGATTCCACAGCTCAATCCCACCTACAAATATTATCTCCTATTAGACATGAACTTACCTACTCTAGACAATGCCTTTCCCTCTCTAAAACTACAACAAAAATATAACTTTTCTGTCATGAGATGAAATAGGTAAAAAAGCAAAGCGCTAATACTCATACTTCCATTGGGACAGTGACAAGCAGCAACTGGCATTCCTAAATGCAGAGCACCATGGTTTTGAGAGCAGTCTTACAAAAGCTAGTATATTTGTACTAATCTTCCCAATTGGAAAGGATCAGAAGGGTTGCTTTGATAATACTGATGATGTTACCTAGTTTGGGTAATGAAACATCTGCAAGAAACAACCAAATTCAGATTGCACCAAGGACCCCTCATTTCAATCCCGAACTACAAATATTCTTTCAAGATTGCTTTCCTGAATCTCCCTGATTTGTATACTTTCCAAAAACATTTCTGAAGGGAATTTACTCACATATTTCCATCCCAGTGTAGTCTTGCAGCTTTCACAAAATATATCAGCAACTGAATGGAGACCAGTGAGCAGAAGGCGTTGCTCTGCTGGACCACAGCCCACATTAACCCTGTAATCAAATCAAAAGTCAACATCTCATATTGTCTTTACCATAAATATGGCCCCAATTCTGTCCTGCCAATATCTTGCAAAAAAAACTAGGATAAGGATTATCCCTGTCCTATGATATCTGTAGTCATCATATAGGATAAAGTTTTTTTAAAAAAACACAAAACTGCTTTTTTTCAAGTAACTCTTTTATGAAGATATATTATTTGGACTATGATTTACTTACTTGGCTATAATAGTTTAGTAGTTTCAGTTTCCAGATGATAATGCAATGAATAGATTTTTACCATGTGGGCATTTTACAATAGTTATGTATTTACACTTTATAAAGAAAAAATAAACATTTTGCCAGGAAATCTGAAAATGCAACACAAGAAATAGAAAATGGATTCTAAATTTAATCTCAGAGCGGCCTCCAGTGGCAAAAAGAAGGGTCTACAGGCAGTATGTTGTGCTCAGAATATTAAAAATTGAGGCACATCAATAGTATTTTATTGATTACAAGTGTCTAGGCAGAGACAATTTGGATAATTCTATTTAATTTACTGAAACAAGGCAATTACTAATTTTGTATATTTCCATTTCTCATTTTCCTGGCTGTTTTGTGAATTTGGCTAAAAAAAAACTACATGAAAATGTGGGCAACATTTTAATGCATGCCTATTGAAACACTTCAAACTAATGGTTTGGTTGTTTTAAATTAATACATATCAAGAAGGGTAGTTAAAGTCTCCTGTAAAATGGAGCCAGAACATTGTGGTAGAAAGAAAAAAAAGTTATTGTTTAACTTGATCTTCTGTTTTTTTTTTAGGATTTTACTGCATTAACAATCCCACTCCCCCTTTCTGAGAAATTTTATTTCTAACTACTGTTATGCAGAACTATGTAACAAGGATGGAGGTTTTGCAGTACAACTATTTGAACTATTTGAAAACCAACCAGCAAGAAATAGTACTCTATTTAGATTCATTTCACATTATCACATTTGAAGGCAAAAGCAGATAAGGATTATCACAGGAGCAATGTAACCATCACTTGTTTACTAGTCAGCTTTTGAACAGCTAATGCAGAAAACTCACCAGGACTGCCCATTAAGAATATATAGGTAGTTTGTAATTTCCAACAGAGGGTCAAACAGATATTTTGCTATGGTCAATCTCTATATTCCTTTCACTTCAAGAAGAATGGTTATTTCTGGAGCCAAAGGAATCTGCTCCAGAACAATTTGTTTTGCTGGGATCACTATCCATGTCAGAGGTATATTACATCTCTGACTCAGTCTCATTGAGTTGTAGTTGAGCTTTCTTCTGCTGAAGGCCAATTAGAAATAAAGAGAATGAAAATGATACATTTGTCAAAACCTTCTGCTCTGTAAGCTCTATTTGTATATATCAGGGTCTCCAAATTTGGCAACTTTTAAGATTTGTGAGCTTCAATTCCCAGAATTCCTCAGCCAGCCATGCTGGTAGGGAATTCTGGGAATTGGAAGTCCACAGTTCTTAAAAGTTGCCAAGTTTCAAGACCCCTGGTATACATTACAAAAATTGGTATTATAAATCAGGAGGATGATCAGTAATTTGCAAATCTTTATATAATGGAATTTTAGTAATCATGTATCAATCTTTGTGAATTTGGAATTAATTCTTTTAAAGAACAGAGGAATGAACATTTGGGAGTTATACTTGAGAAAAAAATTGTTAAGAAAAATAACACTTTCTTGGAACTGATTAATGCATAGATCAGAGGGAAAGGATATTGTCATCTCCAATAATTAGAATCGGGAGTAGACCATCCTTTAAAACCAAGAATGTATCTTCTGGTTGGTGGAGTTAAGACAGAATTCCAGTGATACAATGCAATAGGTTGGGTTTCATTTATAAAGCCTAATAAATGTTATGATATTGGAGGTCCATTGCCATGTTAAAGAATGGCAGTGGTAATATATCAAAAGCACAAATAGGACATAAATGTCCCAATGTGTTGTATGTGTGCTGGGAAGCCTATTTATTGTGTTTTATTACCTATCTCTATTTCAGAATTCAGTCAAATTAGCCCTGGAGGCAGATGAGGTGCAGCTGTAAGAATGTTATGATACAGAGGATACTGAGTGAGATATGACAGATATATGTCATATACAGGTTATTTGGAGGAATTCTGAATTCTACATGTCATTCCAATAGCTTAATTTTTGTATATATATAGATCTCCCAATACTTAAAATTCTTTTCTTTTGCAAGAAAGTTATTTTCTTCCAAGGCAAAACCCATATGTTTGCCTGCTTCCACTTTGCAGGCTCCTCACCTGTATCCCATTCCCACCAAATAAAACCAATTGCAGGAGGACACTCACACAGAATTGAAAAGATAGGCGCGACCATGACTTCCCTGGAAGGACTGTGGAAATAAAGTATAAAAGTTATGTCCCCTCCCTTATAAGATGATTGAATCCCCTTCCCAAACCCAACCGCTCAGTAGGGATCCCAAGTTGTAAGAAAGATCAAGCTGTTCCTAGACAGACTGATATTGCTGGGGGATCCCCGGAGCTGCAGTTAGGTACCCCAGAACAGGCAATGCTGTGAGAAAGCACAATGCCAGAGTCTGGTTGGGCCATAGATAAATGATAGTTATAACTAAGCTTGTCATTGTGATCCTGAGCGCAGACATACCTTGGAGATGAGCTCATCATGTTTGGCCAAGTGTGCCCGGCAGTGGACACAGCTGTAAGTCCGGTGGCACCGGGGCAGGTAACTGCGGAAAGTTTTGGTAGGGAGACAGACGGCTGGTGGCACTGGCTCACAGCTGGGCATGACAGGCTGGAGAGCGATGCCTTGTCGAGGTGGGGGAGCTGGCGCTGTGCAGCCCCCACATAAGCGATCACAAGTGAAGCAGCGAAGCAGGTTGGCTAGAGCCGTTTTTCAAAAAAGTGAAGTTTGGGGGGGCTGTACTGCCAGGGCCCCCCCAGATGAGAACCAGACCGAAAGGGGAGACACCTAGTGAGATAAAAGGGGAAGGAATAAGCAAAGGAGCAATGTAAACCTTGGACCATTGGAGGCTTGGAAATAGAAGGAAAGAATGAACCTTGTCATGCATGTTCAAAACAAGCATTAAAGTTGAGGGTGCACCAGACAAAACTGTCAAGCAATTTCGCTGATTGAATGGATATCCTGAAGCCACATTGTTGTTCTACAAACCAGTTTGGGAATTCTTTCAAGATGAAGAAAACTACAACAGCTTAGATTTCATTTTTCCCTGGCTCAAGAGCCTTACAACAGAATGCTCAGCTGCCTAACAACAATGAATTACTTCCCTATCAAGGAGTGTAAAACAGTATGTTTTTTTACACTTTCCAAACTTCTGCAATAAGTTTTTAAGTAAGTGTGCTTAATGCTGAAAATGTGGGTTGAACCAGATCCCTTACCTGAATTAAAAGCTTTATTCTTTTCATCTTAACTGCCCAGCTAATTTAGAAAGTTTTTGTTTTGTCTTTTTAACACAGTATAACACTCATATACCTCAGACATTATGTCAGTAACCCAGTATCATCAATATCAGTCATCACGTTGAGAAGGACAGCGGTATAATTTGAAGAAGTTCTTGTCATACATAAAAATATGATCTGCCAAAAGCTATCAAGCTGTCAATATTTCATTATATTATTTCTAGCGTGACAAGCCAGCATTCAGTTGAATTACTGTAATGCGCAGACCTCTTTTCTTGAAGGTCCCCTGAGTAGCTGCTAGCAGTAGCTACCGATAATGTATCTTTCCCCATCGCATTCCTACTTATTAAACGTCCCCCGCCCCCATCACCCCTGAGTATGAAAGTCCTCTTCAAGGGACTGAATAATAGAGCTCACCATGCAGGTTCATTCAAAGTCGCCTACTCCCCAATTCTGACAGCTTCCACCCCCTCGAGCTCGCTCCCTGCCGGTAGGAAACGGGCATTACACCTCAGTAAGCTGACTTTTCGGGAGTCAGCCCACCCCACCCCCCCACTCCCCCGTCTGCGCGTGTTGTCCCCTTGCGATTCGCGACCCCTCGTTCCGTCCCGCAGAGCGAATCGCACGTGGGAAAGGGATCCAGTCTGTCAGCGACTTCCAGGTTCCCAAACCGCTCGATTAATGCAGTAACACCCCGCACCCCACCCCAAACCGTCTCGCTACGCCCGGGTGCAACTTGTATTGCGTCGCTTGCCATTCTCTCCCTTCCCCCCACCCCAATTCCCCTCCGCTTCCTCCTCTCTTAACAGCGAACTGGGGGGAGGGGGGGGGAGAAAGAAAGGAGGAGGGGGCTGGAAAATAAGTGAAAGTGGGAGGAGCCCGAAGACCGACCGCGTTAATCACCGCAGAGTCTGACTCACGTGGCTGCCTGCGCGGAAAGAAAATAAAGGCGGCGTGGGGAAGTTCCCCGCGGGACTCGCTCCTGGCGGGGGATATCGGTGAGAGAGGGTGGAAGGGCGGACCGGGTGGCGGCTTTTTTTCCCTTTTTTTTTTCCAGCTGCCCGGTGAAAGATGGCTCTTAGGCCAGGCTAAGGGACGGCCAGGCGCCGCGGGAGAGGAGAGGAGAGGAGAGGGGAGGGCAAGTTTCGGGGGCGGCGGCGGCGGCGACGCCTGCTCTGCCCTCTCCGCTGCTCACCTTGAAACCTGCTGCCCGGGAGACTCTTCTCCGCCCCTGCCTGGTCCGGCTGTGGCTCCGCGCGGGGTCGCAGCAAGAGGACACAGCAGCGGCTTCTTCCTCAGAGCAGCCCGAGGGCTGTTTTTGTGCACCGTCTGTAGCCGAATGTGGCGGTGTGTTGTGGAACCGCATCATAACATTGTGAGTCATCCATCCCTCCTCCTCTTCCTCCTCCCTCCCCCCCCACCTCTTCCTTCGGTCTCCCGCTACGTCAGAGCGGGGTCGGAGACACGGATCAAGGAAGGAGGGGACGAGCTGGAGTCACCCCGAGACGGACGCTGAGGGCGCCCAGGCAGGGCAGAAAAACAGCATGGGGTGGGGGAGAGAGAGAAAGGGGGCAGCTGAGAGAAGACAGGAGGACCGGATCCCTGACTGGGAAAAAGGCGCGCAGGAATCGCTCTCTCCCTCAGTTGCTGCCTGTGGCAAACTCTGACGCAGGGAGAGGGACGCAGCGTAAGGGTCACCGTCGGCTGGAAAGCTGCAATCTCGCTTTTCCGGGCGCTCCGTCCAGACCCCAACATGTCTAGTCCTTCGGGAAATGCTCCTCGCTGCCTCCTCCGGCGCTTGTGATGCTCCAGCATGTGAAAGCCCGAAGCCCAAGAATTTGGTCCTGCCTCGCCATTGCTCAACCCTCTTCTCATATCCTCCAAACCGACATCCTCTCATGCTAGAGTTTAGGATATCTCAAAGGAGAACATATTTCAAGATGTGGGCTTGGAGTTCAAAAGTAAATAACTGCTTGGTATATGATTTTGGCCCCATAAAATGTGCTGTTTAGGTGTTGACATCTGTAGGCACTGAATTGCAATGGTTTAGTTTTTAAACAGCAGGAAAGAAAAACCTCCATCCCATTACAAAGATTAATAAACCTTCTCTTATCAACAAATATGTACCAATAATCCCCAACCCAAGCCTGCCAACATGCTATGCATGGATTACATTACTGAGGCACAAAATACTAAACAGCCATAATTTCCTCAGGAAATGATATAACTGAGCAGCTCACCTTGGCTTAAATAATATGCAGGTTCTAGAATAGTACAGAATTCATCATAAGGGTCTTCAAGATAGGTTTGGCACTCATGATTGTTGTAAGGGCCTCTACAATCAGCGAATCTATTTGCTTGTCTTGAGAGGCTATGTCCGGCACTGAAAACCATGACAGCACATCTTTGAACCAATAAGAATGTATTAGAAACCTTGATGGCCACAGGCTGAAACTCCTGTAAGTAAGCCTAGTCCTAAATTGCTATGTAAAATAATATTCTAGGATTACCCTATAATTCACTAAATTGCAGACAGCTCAGTCTGTCCTAATTTTAAGATTGGAAGGAAATGTGCCTTTGGAACCTTTATGGCACTTCTATTGAACTGTTATTGCATTTAGAATTTGACTAATATGCACGATGTTACTTTCATCAGTACTAAGTTCTAATTAGTAATTCACATTTAGAAAACAATGGAATAGTGGACATTATTATTTTGGGAATACATTGTTATAATCGTTAGCTTAATATTTGGACTGCCATTCCAAATTGGTTAAATTTTCTTCAGGGCCTTCAGTCATGCTGGATATAGAAACATTTGGAAGCTGTTTAACTTTCCATTCTCCCTTCATGACCACAAGAACAACGATCTCTCACACTGGCAAATGTATCAAAGATGACTTCATTTTTGCTGGATATAATAAGGCTATAACAAAGGAGTGAGATGGCAGTATCTAAATTTGATGAATTTAAATAAATCTCTTGTATTATATTTTGTTTCTTTGCTCCCAAACATTTTCTTTTTTTGATTCTACAACCTCTTTGTTGTGTTTCAATTTAGCTTACAGTCAAAGCAGTCTTTCACCTACTTATCACAAAGGCTGTGTACCTTATTGTCAAAGATCATTAAGAAAAGAATGAAAATGAAAATAGAAATATATTTATACATATGAGTGACTGCAACCACTCACTGACTATAGTTTACAGTTCTGGTCATCACATTTAAAAACTAATACAGAATTGGAAAAGATACAGAATAAGACAAGGACAATAATTTAGGAACAATTTTCCTGAAGAGACAAATTATATTTTGGGCTTTTCAATTTAAAATGAGGATAAGTAAAAAAAATATAAGACATAATATAAGTTATTTCTTTATATATGGTAGGTAGGCATGCAGGCAGGCAATACATGAAAAACCAAAAATCAGAAGGAATCTGATAATTTAACAGGTTTTAAAGGGGATACATTTTGTGAGCTGCAACTTCAACATCAAAATGAGTACATGGAATAAAGAAGATATTGTAAACAAGAACTAAAACTAATGACAATAAATGGAGGATTAATTAAAGAGATCATATACAGTAGAGAAGATAAAAACTGGAAATTTGAGATAATTATGCTAAACTTGATGGCATTAAAATGAAAGTCATGAGGGATAAGATTATTAGTGGCTACCAGTCATGGCTAGTATTACAGGAATACTAATGACTAGCCAGCATGAATTAAAGAACACTAATACATTTTACAGAAACATGGGAGGGGGGCGCTAGTGGAAGGATAGAACAAACAGAACTGTGAGGCATTTGCTTTAATCCAACAGGGAAGTTGCAGCTAAATCTGGAAATGAAGCAAAATAGCCTTCAAAATTATATTAATAAATTTTGAAAAAAATATTCTATAATCCATATTCTCAGTCCTAGACTAGTAGTTTTCCCTTCCCTTACATTCACTTAATAGGAACTTTGCTGTCCCTATTGTCAATTTCCATTATAGCTCTATTAAAGGTAGTCCCTATTTAGTGATTTCCTTATGCAGCAACCATTTGCAGTTATGATTGTGATGAAAAAATATCTTTGTGACCAGTCTTCAAATTTATCTGGAAAGCAAAGGAAAACAGAAATAAGATCATAAACGCAGTTGTAGTTTCATTTAGTGATTGATTTGGTTAACAACCAAGTTGCTGATTCCAATTGTGGTCACCAAATAAGGGTAATTTGTAGAGCAATACAGTAATGGATAGCTTAAATTTATCTAATTCACATTAGGCCAAAATGAAAGTAACAGTCAAGCTGTATTTCACCAGCATATTGGTGCCATAATTATATGAAAAAGAGAATATGACATAAAACTGCAATCTTAGGCTCACTGATCTGTAATCCCCATTACACTCAATATAGCTTAATTTTGAGTGAAATGTGGGAATGCATTTGCACAAGTCAAAATTTTCAAACACCATTTACTGTTCATAAAAAAATCATCACAAGGGAAAGAACTACCTGACTAACAAGGTATCAAGAACAGATTAAAAGAATATACAGAAAGGCTGTCTGCCAACAACAGAGATCCACTTCCTCAGGATGATGAGAGAAGGGAAGCAAAAATAAAGTCAGTCATCCTTCAGGAAGAAGTCATCTTTGTAAGTGTGATGGGCGTGGCCAGAGAACTTGTCCAAATTCTCTTTATTGTCCAACTGTGCCCCAAAACAATTCCCACAGTCATTAACAGTCCTGGAGCAAAGCTCCCACATGTACCTTCAGAAGCCTCTGGCTGCAAATATTCCAGTTAGCAAGAGTTGCCACACAGCAACCAGGGCCAGCAGTCCAACAAGTCAGGTTAGCCCAGAGGTGGGCAAACTTTTTGACTCGCGGGCCACAATGGTTTCTAAAATTTGACAGAGGGGCCGGGCCAGA
>JAEANM010005389.1:0-19676 GCA_017656035.1 Myanophis thanlyinensis
ACATATGCAAACTGTTGTAATTCCTACACCGTTCACCTGATTTGGATGTAAATACCCTCAAATTAAAGCTGGCAGTCCACAGTTAAAGCACATCTTATTCGGTTCATTTCAAATCCATTGTGGTGGTGTATAGAGCCAAAAATGTTAAAATTGTGTCAATGTCCCAATATTTATGGACCTAACTGTATGCTTACTGCTTTGAATCATCCTCTGGTTATGCTTTTTCAGATAAAAGGGTAGGTTTGCCATATCATGTAGGTACGGTTGAGATATTGTTGCGAAGTCTAGGTTTGTTGCATTAATGATTTTTTAAAATGGCCTTACAATTGACCTAGTGACCTAACAGCCATATCTGTGAAGCGGCTTGCCATGACCTAAGATTTTTACCTTCTCTGTTTGGCCTACCAACCCTAGATTTCATCCTGGCTTCCCATCCAAATACTAACCATGTATTAACCTGCTTAGATCTTCTAGATGAGTTGGTTAGCTACATGCTGCCACCTGGCTGAGCAAAAATAAAAATGAAATGTCCTCAAGTTGAACTTGGCCCTTGGTGATGTCATGGAAAAAGTCACGCAGTTTTTTTGGCACCAGTATAGAGGTGGTTCCCACTGCTAACTTCTGAGGTTCTGTGGTGGTGTTTTTTTTCTTCAACTTCCCACTTTAGCTTTTCAACTTTGGAGTAAGAAATTTATTCTAAAATTTGTTACCATAGTTTATCTGATAAAAACTATAGAAATAAATACAGAAAATACGATGCAGCATAAAAATCTGCTTCATTTTAAGGAACAGGAAATGAAAATGGGGACTAACAGATTTTAAAGGATGCAACAAGATTTGAAAATTCTTGGAAATGTAAAATGTGTCATACAAATTTATCTGAAGCAAACATTCTGTTTCTACAAGTCGACTCTGAAAGTGGTTCTTTCACCAGGCCTCTGATGATTTTAGGGCCCAGAAAAGTTAATAACCAGGTTTTGGGTTCTAAACTATAAAAGCCTTCAGAGGCATGCTAGAATGATTGGTGGTACAGAAATTTGATAAGTCGAATCTAGATGATCTTTGCATTCAAGAGTTGTGTTAGATTTTCTAAATTTTTGCAAGATTAAAAAAGTACATGTAAACCTAAAAGAATATGGAGGTCAAAAATTATAAACGAACATTTTGGAAATCTTTTGATAGGAAAAAAAGAAAAGAGGTAGAAATAGAAATGACTTGGAAATCTAAAAAGAAGCATGAATAGAAGAATTATAGAAGAATTTAGAAGAAATCAGAATTTAGGCCTTGATACTGGGAAGTTTAAAAACTACAGCCATAAAACCAAGAATGAATCTGGGCAGTGTAGTAATAGCTTGTCTATGATAAGATGTGGATTTGGTTTGGCAGTATCAATTCAAACTGGAGATTTTGCTTTATATTGCAAGCGTGCTCTGTCTCCACTATCTGGCTGAATCCACATTAGAAATACTAGTCATTATACTCTTTCTATTGCTTCAAAATTCAATATATTGTAAATGCTGCTCCCAGTCCACAAGCCAATGTAACGCATATGTGGATTTTTGGAATGTTGGTTTCTCCTATACAAGAAAGCATGACGTGAAGACAAACAGAAGTAACTAGTATTCAGCTGCATCACTGTGTGTGAACATCATAAAAATTAGGAAGCAAAAAGGTTGCGAAAACGTTTCCCTTAAATTGCAGTAATTGTGTAACCATAAAGAAATCTCAGTTGACTACAGTCCTATTTCTCAAAATATTCCTTTAGCACACTGACTTTATTCAACCTCTTGTGTTTTCACTTATCGCATCTGTCTGATGCTACACATTTACTATTATAGCAATGCTGGTAATATGTTCATGTAGAACTGTGTTTCTGTATCTAAGCAAATTCCATCCATGTAAAACTTTAACTCATAGATCTCCAATCAGCATGCTATTGCAAATAATTTAAATTTAAATTAATATATCTGGAACTTGCCCAGATTGGAAAACAACTATCAAAAAGAAAAACATTGTAGATAAAAACACATACTGCTTTATTGGCAAAGCTGGATGTAAAGACAATTTTTAAGAGATAAATCAGCCATATTATCCCAAATTATATTTCAAACACCTCCTTTTGCTGCCAGCAAAACAGATTATTCAGCAGGATGGTGAAGTGATACAGATTTGAAGAGCAAAATTTAATTTGGCAAGCATATGCAGCAGCTGTCAGGGGCACTGTAAAGTAATAAATCTTCTTCCAAAAATGCCTGCACATCACATTTCACCTTTCAAATCCAGGTTGCTGTACAGCCATATTTTCTGAAACTATTTTCTTTGGAACTTGAAAGTTGATAATACAGCCTTTAAGAAACACAGATGAATAAATAAAAACTTTTTCATCATCAAGTATAGCTAAAGACTGACTTCCAGTAAATTTCCCTCTGCCTAGAAATACTATAAATGCTTAGTGTTAATGTCTTATCACTTAATTGCAAATCGGGTATTAACAGATGAATTAAGGCTTCATGGCTGCAAAACAAAAAGGCAGAAAATTGTGAGCTCCGTTAAACGCTTACATTTTTACATTTAACCCAAAAGCACTTTTTCTACTCATATAGGTACAATCTTGGTGTGCATCAGCCCAATTTCAAATACCATGTTCACACTGAATAATTATTCACCTATTTAGAAAACCAATTGCGTTCGACTTGTTATATTTTAATAGGGCTAGGTAATGCATCAAATCCGGGTAATCTTTGGGTAGCAGCAAAAAGAGCTTGGATTTTATTTACTCCAGATCAGGGGTCTCCAACCTTGGCCACTTTAAGACTTGTGGACTTCAACTCCCAGAATTCCTCAGCCACCACAACCAGTCATCAAGGTTGGAGTTCCCCCTGCTCCAGATAGTGGTCGTCCCAATTTATACGGGATAGGCTTCGCTCCCCTGGCAAATGTCATAACGTGCTATTTTTTAAGCAACACCATAAACGGTAAAAAAAAAAAATTAAGGTTACGGACTAACGTTACTATATTCCTGTTGCACACTAACATCCCTAAGGTAAAATCTGCAAGTCTGCCTGGATTGCAAAAATCCACACGACCAAGAGATTGCAAAGGGTTAACTTCCAACAGTCATTCGGATTTTCGCAACCCAGATCTTGTAACTCTCGCCTTTAATTTCGGCAGAATACGCAGGACACCAAGCAACAATTTCACAATTTTTTGAGGCAACCAAGACGACTTCGTTCCGCATTCCCTACACCAGGGGTGAGCAATTATGGCCTCCTTTATGACTCGTGGACTTCAACTCCCAGAATTCCTGAGCCAACCATGGTCAGGAATTGGCTGAGCCAGACCACTCAGGAATTCTGGGAGTTGAAGTCCACGAGTCATAAAGGAGCCATAATTGCCCCACCCCTGCCCTACACAGTATCTTCGTTGACTGCAGCAACGCTCAAGATGGCACCTTGACAAAGCCGCCGCTCAACCGCCACGCTCAAGATGGTGACGTTTCCTCTGCGATTCCCGCGCCGCGCCTCTCAATTTACGCGAGAGCTGCCGGCCCGTCGTGATGGAGCCGGGTTGCGGCGGCGGTGGTGGTGGTGGTCAGGGCTTGCTCATCGTGAATAACAAACAACGGAGCGGAGGACTTGGACTCAACACGACGACGCCACCGCCGCCGCCGGGAGGGAAAGGCCGGGAGCCTAATCGTAACCAGCGTAAAGACTCGGAGGTTAGGCGGGGCGGGGAGGCGGCGCGGACTAGCCCACCCGCCTCTGGGGGGGAATGACGCCAAAGGCGCCTTGAGGGAGTGCCCCCCCCCCCGCCCCCAATGACTTGACTCGGCGGTGGCCTCTGAGTCGCGAATGGCGGTTTGGGAGTCCTAGTTCTGTTTGCGGGCCTGAGTTTTTATTATCAGCCCTCAGCTTCTCTTGCAAAGCCCCCTCCTCCGCCTCCGAACGAGTTTTGCCTTTCTTCACTCAGGCGAAAGGCTTGACCACGTAGCCCTTAGAACAAGATTCCCCCCCAAGCCGGGCAACTTTTAAGATAAGCGGACTTCAATTCCCAGAATGCCAAGCTTGGGAAATACCGCGCCAGAGTTTTGTTTGTCACTCTGACCTGTTTCTATACCGTACAGAACTCTTCCATTTAAAAAATGACTCTTTCCTACTTATCTAAATAATACAATGTCATTTGTAGTTATATCATAAATCTCGTACTGAAATGACAATGTATCCGAGATGCATAGCAACACAATGAAAAAAGGGGGAAATACCATTAAAAAAATAGCTCCCTCCTCAGTCTGGGTACGAATAATTTACAATTATTATTTTTTTAGCGGGTTTGGTTTTGAGGGTAGAGTCGCAGAGGCTGTTTGTTCTGGCAGGCCAAGATGGGGGTAAGTGACTGATCAAAGTAGCAAATCATCCTGGGTGAGAGTAAAAAATAAAGACCAGAGGTTTTTTGGGGTTTGAGCTGTGCTCCACTCCTAGTGAAAGTGCCAGTTTCATACATATGAGTTACCATGGTAACAGTAAAGCTATATGGGGAAAGTTTAGCTTCTTTAATTAAAAAAAAATAACCAGCCTTGGAAAACAGTTTAATTAAGCTGTCATCTTCTTCCAGGGCTATTCAGAATCACCAGACTTTGAGTTTGAATATGCAGATGCCGACAAGTGGACCGCTGAACTCTCAGGTAAAGCAGGAATTGTTTCATTTCCTTTGCTTATTATATCTGGCACACTTTCCTTTCAGTGATCCATGTAAAACAAAAGTTAAACCAATTATTGCTTTAATTTGTAGGGCTCAATACAAATGTCAGCAATTGGGTAAACTAAGCATTACATCCTGAATCGTGCTGCAGCTCAGAGTGACTGACAGGTGCAGCAGGAATGTGCCCATCCAGTCCTTTGAACCTGAAATGCAATGTAGCCTATTAATTTCCACTGTTGATTTTATGTTACTAGTTTAATTTTGCATAATTTTTATGAGGATTGCTTTATAAAGTTTTGGTGAATAGCATTCACATGAAAGTTTTCATTTGGCATTTCTTTTGTCCAGGTAGTTCTCAATTTACAACTAGTTGCTTAATGACCATTCAAAGTTATAACATTATTTTAAAAGGCTGTTTACATCCCATCCTCAAAGTTATGATTGCTGCAACCCCTATGGTCACATGATCACACTTCAGGCACTTGGTGACCTGCTTGCATTTATGACCAATTGTAGTATCCCATGGTCACATGGCTGTGATCTGTCTAATTTTTGCCACATTCTGGCAAAAAAAGCCCCTCTGAATATGCTGGATTTGCATAATGACCATAGTGTTCGCTTAACGATTATGTGATTCACTTAATGACCGTGATGATTAGTTTTAAAGCTGTTGTAAAACCAGAAGTAAAGCTGTGCCTGTACCTTGACTTAACATCTGTAACAGCTACAGCAGTAATTCTGGGTTTCTCTGCATAAGTCAAGTACCTGTATGATGTAAATTGTATACAGTGTCAAATCCCTTAACTGCAAAGCACAAATCAAGGAAACTAGACTCATACCAATGACTCATCTCACTATATCAGCCCTCCCACCAGTTTAGGAGGGAAGGTATATTACAGACCCCATTAGTTAATGAATTTTGACTGTGGGGTTTAAGAAGAGATACTTTTCTGTCCTCACCCTATGGAATATTCTCCTCCTCACCCCAGGAGTCCCTCTGAGGGAGATGAGCTGTTCAAAAATGTGAAAAATAAATAAATGTTATTTAATGCCAGGAATAAGGAATTATAAAATACAGGAACTTGAGAAAACAGCTAGGAGTCCTCCAGTCCTCTCCAGTTTTATGAAAGAGTCCATTAGGATCCGAGCAGGAATCTCTTTGCAGAATTTAAATCTCTTTTTTTCCAGAATGTTTACTTTATGGATTGAGTCAATTTATACTTGATATGCTTATTTGATGGTTTATTTTTAGGGATTCTCTTTATTTTTCAACTTCAGTAAAGTCTCTTAGTTCCCACTGCTAAATGTCTCTTCTCAATATTAGTCAATTTTCTAAATAATGGTCAATTTGTCAATATTCTGTGCTATCATGTGGATTGATGATAGGAAATCCCCTAAACTGCTTCCTTTTTAATACCAACATCGTCTATCATGCTGTTTGGAAGATTCCCCCATAATTTCATTAAGATTGTCATTTTAGCATGAGAAGAATTTTCTGTCATACTACTTTGAATCTAGTCTAATCTAGCCATAAAAGGGAAATAAATCTTGCGACAAAACACATAAACAGTATGTAGTTGAGAATTAGATCTGAATGTCTAAAGTATTATTAAAGATTAGCTATTAACCAACATATGAAGCCATTGTTTAAAATCTGTTTTCAGATCATGCTTATAGGTAGCTTTATGTTACCTATGATGGATTAGCATCTTCTTTTCCTGCCTGCTTTCTTGTAGGGTGTTGAACAGAGTTGTCTGGAATGATGTACCCTACCAGAGCCCAATTAAGCTTGGTAAAACTAAACTTTGATAGCAGTTCAAACTGGCAAGTTATCTTTCAATGCTAAATTTTTTAAATGGATGATAGACTTGATATCAAATGAACTGCCAAGAGTCCATTCTATTTAAAATAAATGTCTAGTTTATTATAAAATCCATTATAAAGTAATGGACTTTAGTTCTCTCTTTGCAGAACTGTACAGTTATACTGAAGGTCCTGAATTCCAACTCAACAGAAAATGCTTTGAAGAAGATTTTAGGCTACATGGTGAGATTAATTACTTTTTCCTACTTGGAATGTTTTGTAGGCTTAGTCTGTATATGTGTTATATGAAATGGGATTAAACAACAGAAGGCTGGTTATTTTAGTATCAAGTATGTTTTAATTTGTTTTCATGATTCTTTCCTTTTATTTTAACAAAACCTTAATACGTTTGTGTTTTAAATCATAATAAGCTCCAAAATTTGTGGAATTCAGAGGGTTGTATAAGATAAATAAAATGGTCGTATCAGAATGGAATGCTTATTGTGATTTGTGTGTGTGTTTGTGTGTGTGTAAGAGAGAGAGAGAGAGAAAAGGATTGGCATTTCTGAAACTATCAACCACTACAGATTGATTTTTTGTGATTTATAATGTTTAGGGTAGGATAGAAGTTTTTTGTATGGTTTTGCTTTGATGTTAAAATGTGACAATAATATGAATGGCATATTTATTCATTAGCTTGTGGATAATATAAAATTAGATCAGTTCATATCTTTGCCAGCTTCTGGCCATGTTTACATATTATAGAAACAACTACATTTTGTTGATAGTGCTAAGAATAGTCTATCCCAAAGGTGAGCAACATGGACTATGACATAAGATCTTGTAATACCATAAAATAAAGTCTGAAGCTGTCCAAAATTAAAATAAAAATCTAATTTTATTAATTACAGTTGGCCAGAATCTTGTAAAGCCACAAAATCTCATAAATAAAATGTCACAACATTTCATTAATGTTACATAAGCTTTTGACATCTTGGAGGAGATAGGTGAAAGCACATAAGATTTCAACCACTTTTTAATGGCCATTGCATAAAACTATATTTTTTATTCTGAAAACAGTCAAATAACTTTTATTTCTAGTATTGGACAAAAAGTGGACAGAACTGGACACTAAACAACATCGTACTCATGCCATGAGACTTCTTGATGGCCTTGAGGTCACAGCTCGGGAGAAAAGGCTCAGGGTAGCTCGAGCCATTCTCTACGTTGCACAAGGTATGCTTGTAACTTTCAGACAAACTGCTTAGTCTTAAATACCTACTAATTATTATATTTTAGTAGAATTTTTTTCACTTTCAATAATAAAATGCTAACAAAATCAACAGAATTTATTGATTGATATTTACCCTAAATATAAAAGAATTTATATTTCCATTCAGCATGATAACTGAATTACTGGACCTATTTCATTTTTATTCACAGATGTTAGAACTGGATTCTAGAAGTACAATCACAAACCAAAAGTAGTGAAAATTTACTTTTCTGCCTCAACTTACCAAAAAGACTTCAATTTTTGTGTAAAACTCTGTGATTTCTAGTTATATAATAATTAACATACATGCATTATCTTGCTTTAATTTCAACATAGACTCATCTGTATATTGTCCATAGGGAGTCAGTATAATGAAAACTTCTCAGCCCTCAATCCTATTGTCCATAGGGAGTCAGTATAATGAAAACTTCTCAACCCTCATGTTTTATTACATAATTCTAAAACAGATTTCCAGTTTGGTCCTAGAAATGGTTTGAAATGGCTGTGATTTTTGGAAAATTGATACCATAGCTTCTGTGTTAATATTATTTTACATTTCTTTTATTATTTGAATGTTGTGGTGTCTCTGCTGTGATCTAACAAAGGCAATCTTTCCTGAAATGCATCATTTTTTTTTTATTTCAGGCACATTTGATGAGTGTAGTTCAGAAGCTGAAGTTCAGTTTTGGATGCGATACAACATTTTTCTTCTTCTTGAAGTTGGAACATTTCATGCTTTGGTTGAGCTTTTGAATATGGAAATTGAGTGAGTTTCATGTTGTGACAGTGGCATCTGAAAAGAATGCAGGTTGTTTAGATAGCCTAATTATGATCTGCTTCTGTTCATCCAAAATTATCTAATTATTTCATAGAAAATTACTTACTTTGAAACAATATTCAGAGTATAATTTTAAAAATGTAGTAGGTAGTTCTTCAAATATTTTCATCTCCTTTTCTCCTTGTTACTTTTAACACAGAACAAAGAAAAGTTATCTGGAATTGATCATTTTGAGGATATCTTTGGTGAGCTTACTGCTAGAAACTAATCTGGACCAATTAAAAAAACCTCTCTTAAAATAAATGTGTGTCCGAGTCTTTTGAGAGGAAATAAAGGCTAAAAACAGACACCAGAAAACATACAGGTAGTCCTCAGGTGATTCACTTGTTCAGTACTGATTCATAGTTGTGATGTTGCTGAATGAGAGGTCCTTGAAATTACAACCACATGATTGCACATGATCATAATTCAGGCACTTGGCAACTGACTCATAATTACAGTTGCAGTGTCTTACCATCACTCCATAGTACCCACGTACATTGCTTAGCAACGGCTGGTCCATAGCCTTTTCTGCCAGCTTCCTTGCCTGGACATGGTTTCACTGCCTCTTCCCATGGGAACGGGAAATTTCAGGATTGCTGTCACTAAGTGATGTGATCACGTGATGATATGCTTTACAACCATCGTATCGTTTAGCGATGGAAATTCTGGTCCCAATTGCTGTAATAATCCATAGATTGACTGAATAGTTTTGAACAGGGAGATGTATGCGGTTTTATTTAATTTCTGAGAAAAAAATAATCTCTAGGTTCTGTCATAGGCATGCCTGAATGAAGAGAGTTGAGAGAACAGAAGTGAACAATTTTAATACAGTTACTCAGAGCCTTGTTTTTGCATTAGTAGGATCAACCATAGTTCCTAACTGATTATTCAAAAGGTAACTAGAAGTTGCTCCTGAATTTCTGGTAGTTTCATACTATGAGGCAGATGAGTTTTCTCTCACTGGATCCCTTCTAGGTAACCAAATTAACTACAATGGGTAACTGCTGTTGGATAAGAGAGGGAATTAGAAGAAGGTGAACGAATGCCTTTGCAGTATGCTCATGGTACCTATGCCATTGTTTGTTTAATATCCAATGTGACATTGGTTTCAGAAGGTAGTGTGACCTAGAAAGCAGAAATTTCTTTCTCTTTTTCTAGTAACAGTGCTGCCTGTAGCAGTGCAGTGAGGAAGCCTGCTATCTCCCTGGCTGACAGCACAGATTTGAGGTGAGTAATTACATATCAGTATGCACTATCAACAACATGAGGGTTTTTTTTGTGATAAGAATGTTTTACCTTTTTTTGCTCCATGTTGGATTGATATAGTCTTATAAATAAAATCTGATTTTCAAATTGACATAACATATTGCATGCCTTTATTGGGGCAGTGAAGAAGAGAAATGAAATAAGATCAGATGCTGAATAGAACATGCTTAGGGTGAATACTTTGTACTGTGATACATCAATATCTGTTTCCTCATCTTTAGATTCACTATGACTTTACAACAGTCTAGTCTCCCAGAAGATATTGCAAAGCTTTAAATCACACAGCTTAAGAATCCTACTTCTGAGCCCCATTTTTATAGGCATAGAATCTCCCCAAACCACCAAATTTCAGTACTGTATTTTCCTGACAATCTTGGTGTGAAACCAACAGAAATAGTTGTGTTTAAATTAAGCCTCCAACATTGTGTTTAAGTTAAGCCTCCAACATTCTTTATATAGCTCAACACACTTAACATTAAAATTTTTGCCACAATTTAGATGAAAAGAGTGAATCAAATTGAAGCTGTGACTTCTTCAGAGGCATTGTTGTTAAATTATCTATTGTAGCCATCTGTCAGTCACTGTCTGTTTTAAAAAGGACAATCTGACTATTAAAAAAACCTAGCATGCCCTTGGTTTGCATAGGAACCTTTTCTGTAAAGAGGGTATTTTTCTTAGAAAAGTATAGGTTGCTGAGCAACAGCAACCCTCAAAATAATGACATGGACCAAAAATAAAATGTTTAACTATTACTGTAAAATTTGTTATTTCAAATGTAACATCTTCTTGCCTCAGTGTTATGCAAAGGAACATTATGAGAGATGGCTCATTTGCTTTGTAAAGTAGTTTTCACTGAAGCCTACAGTGTTGTCAGGAATTTCTCCTTCTAACCTGTTCAGTCTTTGATTGCAGGGTGCTTCTGAACATTATGTACCTTATTCTGGAGACTGTCCGTCAGGACTGTGAAGGAGATAAGCCTGAGTGGAAGACAATGAGACAGACCTTCAGAGCTGAGCTAGGTATGTCATCTCTCCTTGCTCATGATTCAGAATTTAGCTAGTTAAATAGCATTTGCTCAAAAAGATAGGATTATTTTGTTGTAAGAAAAGGATGTGCTAATATGAGAAATAACTTTTTTTTTCTTTTGTGTTAATCAGTGCAGCCAGATAGTCTGAATCAGCATCCCTATATTGTTTAATAAGACAGGTCTTTATTCCTAAAATCTCAGCTCATGATTGCTTCCAATACATCTCTCCTTTTCCATTGCCCTTCATAGTCAAAATCATTGTTGCCTGCTCTGTCTTGTCTCGGCACCTCCGAGCCATTCTTCTCATTTGGACTCTGCGCAGAGGAAAAGCCATCAACATTCATTATTACCTCACAGCTTCTCTCCATCCTTCTTCCTGTTGGGATTTCAGGAGAGTGATGTACTAAACTTAATTGGCAGCTTTCTGGAGGAAAGTCCCAGGAAATTTTGGTCCCCTTCAGACATCATTGATGCTTCAATGCTGAGGCTGTGTTACTACTATCACTGTATTGTGATATACTGGATATACTACTATACTACTACTATACTGCATATACTACTACTACTATATCCAGAACACCTTTAAAGACTGCCCAATTTACAGAGCAGTCTTACATATGTTTTCTCACAGATCAGTGTTGTTATGTTAGATGAGATTTACTACAGATAAGCATGTTTAATATGCAGCAGAACGTGGGCTTTAACCTTTTTGAACAATTATCTAAGAGGAAGTTTAGCTAAACACTGTACCCTATTTCTCATATCAAATTAAACTAATAAATTAATGGTAATTTGTTGAAAAAATTATAATTAGCTGATATAATGCACTGAACCAGAATCAAACCATTATAGCTTTGTATAATGTGTGGCCAATCAGTATGGCTTTTTAAAACAATCTGTCTTACTTTTAATCCTAATTTTTTTATGGGGACCTGAGGCCCAGATTTGCATATGTATCTTAGAAACTTTTATTATGTTCCCACTTCTAGATTAATATTCCTTGCTGTAGGCCAGTATGCCAAACCATTGTAATGAGCACTGACTCTTGAAAGTCTCAGGCTGGAAGAAAAGTTTTTCCCCCCTTGCTTTCTGCATATTTTCTGAATGGGGTTCAGCTGGGATCTTCAATGTACAAAACTAATGTGATCGATAGAATGGTGAACTAGTTCAGGGTAGGTCCACATTCAGTTCTCCAATGAGTCTCATAGTTCATTGGATTCAGTTTGATTTAACTTACAGAGTTATTGTTTGTGTTCATAACATAGTGAATTACAAACTAGCCAAATTTTAGCCTAGTATGCTGTGTGACCCTACCTGTGGTCCACTGGATTATGTTGTAATTAGAGATACCTATACTGAATAGAGTTCCCAATTAGATGATCTCCAAGTTTCCATTGAATATTTTAACTGAACTCATACATCATTTCTTAAACCATGGTTTGCTTATTAAACAATATTCTTTAAAATGGTGTTTAAGCTAAGTCTTTGACTTCTGGCACTACAGAACAAATAATTTTTTCATTTACACTTGGGAAAAATTACAATACCTGTATGAGGAATCACGGACCATTGTTGATGTTATTTGTTGCATCATGTGATTATAATACATATAAATATCAAATTCTAAGTTTTGATGCTAGAATCTGCCTTCTAGCTTCCTGTGGAACAATATTTTACACATTTGAGAACAGAGTGAAGAAAGCAGATAGGAGGCATGTTTTTCTATGAAGTCTTGATTCCTTCTAGTCCCAGAATTATTGTGTCCATTGGAGCAGGCATGATGGGGAAAGCAGTATGATGATGATGCAAGTCCTATTCTTTTCTGTATGCAAAACCATTACCCACACACAGCTGCTGCTGCTGCAGGTTCTCATAAAAGATTGAGGACAGCAGGATGAATCTTGATGCATGGAGAATGATTACATTAGCTACACTACTTGAGTTAAATGAATGCCATCATTGCAAATATGAATTTATTATTTAACTGGACTAAACTGTACAAGAACACAGAGTGAGCAGAAAATTATGAAAAAATGTGGCAAATTAGCTAGAAGCTTTATTGGGTTGACAATAGAGAATGATGCTTCTTGGCTGGGAAGCGAAACACCATCAAGGAAAAACAAAGTCCACTTGCCTTTTGAAAAGGCACCTTTGAGACAGCCATAACCTAGATGACTGAGTATCTCCATAGATGTTCAAATATGTAACGCAAAAATTCAAGGATCTCTTGTAACATGTTTGTTACCAACATATTATTTTTCAGGGGCACCTCTATATAACAACGAGCCATTTTCTGTGATGCTCTTTGGCATGGTGACCAAATTCTGCAGTGGCCATGCTCCACACTTTCCTATGAAGAAAGTGTTGCTGCTACTCTGGAAGACTGTCTTGGTAAGAGGCCCCTGTTTACAAATATATGGTGCTTCATCAGGTTTGTTTATTTATTTAGAAAATCTATATTGCCGCCTACTCGCAAATGGCAACTCAAGGTTGCTTGTTAATAGCCTTAGATTGATGGTTGGTACAGTGCTAAACTGATGGCAGTATTGTAATTTAAAGCTAGGAAGCATACTTAGGTCTAAAGTTATGTATACTATAGCATCTTTTTATAATTAGTATAGTATCATTATAATTCCACAATATGTGTATGCTGTTGTGAGATTGTCTAGATCAGGGGTGGGCAATTACGGATCCTTCATGACTCGTAGACTTCAACTCCCAGAATTCCTGAGACAGCCATGCTGGCTCAGGAATTTTGGGAGTTGAAGTCCACGAGTCATGAAGGAGCCATAATTGCCCACCCCTGGTCTAGATAGTCCATTTGTATGTTCCTTGTTCTAGATGAAAACAACTACAACCACTGAAAGTTCTCACATTTTTATACTCTCTTTATGAGTGCTCAGATCCATGTGAATGGAGTGGTATATAAATTGTGTTAATAAATAAATAAGCTCTTGAGTAATGCATGAATTAACTACAAACATAGATATAGCTGAGGCAAAATCCTGAACAGTGTACAACAATATATTATTGTACAATATATTTTATATTATATTAAAATATAATGTACAATAATATAAATCTATTAAATTTGAAAACATTTTCACTGAGATGCCTGGATGCTTATTTTATTCCTTCTGTTCAATTGTGTGTGATTCTCAGAGACAGCCTGACCCTGTAGTTTTCTGGGCAAGGTTTTTCAAAAGTTTTCCGTTTCTTCCTTCTTAGGTCTGAGAGAATGTGCCTGGCCCAAGGTCATCCAGGTGATTTTATGCCCCGGGCAGCACTAGAGCTCACTGTTTCACAGTTTCTAGCTTGATGCCTTAAACGCTACACCAAACCAACTCCCAAAATTATAGCCATACTATTGCCAAAATTGTTGAGGTATCATTAGAAGAATGCTATTACTGCTTACCTATGTTCATTACATAAGTAAATACCACTGGAAAAATACCATTTTGAAAAAATGCAAGTGGTGTCATGAAGACCTGCAAACTTCAAGCTGCCATTGACATTTTTATTAAATTAGTGATGACATTACTGTAAATATAAAATGAGACCACTGATTCATTAATTAGAATTTGCCAATACATATTCACTTAGCTACCAAACCCCTTGGTGAGACCAGTAGCTGAGTTTTTTGTCTGTATCTTATTAAAATTAGAGGCAAGTAAATTCCTTCACAGAGACCCAGTTTGGTGTAGTGGGTAAAGCATCAGAGTAGAAGCTGAGAGATCACAAGTTCTAGTGCCACCATAAGCACAAAACTAGCAGTCAGTTTCAGCTATAGAAATCCTTGGGTCAGAGGTTCTTCCCATACAAGAGTCTTTAAAAGTTAATTGGAAAAGGGATTGTGAAGCAAATTGAGTATTAGCTACAGCTGTGGCCCAGTACTAGAGACCGCAGACCAGAAATTGGGGACCCCTGTTTTAATGTCTTTGTATTTAAGTTCACATAATTATTTCTAAAATTGCCTTAAAAAAATCAAAACACGGGGACGATAAATTCATTTTAAGTGAATTACTACAATACATAACTGAACAAGATTGACTACACATCATAAAAATATTTTAGAATTACACAAGAAATACAAAGATCTTGATACCTTGCTAGCTGACAGGAGAAGTAAATCTCAAGACCGCAAGTTCAGTATGTTTGCTATCCTTCTAGTGCACTCTTGGAGGATTTGAAGAGCTTCAGGATATGAAAGCAGAGAAACGAGAGATGCTGGGTCTTCCCCCACTTCCTGAGGATAGCATAAAAGTGATCCGCAACATGAGAGCTGCATCTCCCCCAGCATCGGCTTCAGATTTGATTGAGCAGCAGCAGAAACGGGGTCGGCGGGAACACAAGGTGAATTTTAAAACTATAGGACTTAGTAACTTCTGGGGGAGGGGATGGGGAACACAATGGCAACCATTTGCAAAACCAACAGTGACAGCAAAGACCAAGGAATTCTCTCTGGATAAGGAGATGGTGGGAGATTGTCCACATATACTCCAGATGGCTATTTCTCGCAAGGATTATGGATTTTCCACAGGTTTGAGTGCCTAAAGATGATAGGACCAGTCATCTTTCTCACAACTGCAGCAGAACCTTTTAAATAACACTAAAATCTCACTTTCTAATCCCTTGGGAATTGCCTATTAACTTTCTTAAAACAGATGTTTAGAATGACAGGTTTGAAGTCTTCATCTTGTTAGTTTAGCATCAACTCTGAACAAAAAAATTAATTACAAGAAGTGAAAGAATTTGAAATAAATAGCAAAAAGCTAATTAAGTCTTTTATCTAAAAATATAAATGGACTGAGAGTCTACATAAATTTGGAATAATGATTTTTATTATAAGATTTTAAAATTAAATATAAAAAAATAAACAAGTTTGACTTATTTGACTATTTTTGCAATTGCACGTCATAAAAAACTGATGATTTTAGATTGGACAGAGGATTAAAAATTTAAGCAGAAGAAAAAAAGCCTTATGTAAATTAATACTGGGACTTACAAAATAATTCAAAACATAACATCAGAAGTATTAAAGGAGATTTTTGAAGAAGTACTACAGGATTAATAACTAATATCAATACTGTCAGTAATAATGACAGTTTATTACAAAAGATAATGAAGAAATGACAATTGTAGAATAAATTTTATCTATCAAGCTATAGAAAGCACAAAATGTGAATGACAAATGACAGACCAAGAGAATAATTTGGAAAAGGATACTTTCCTGGATATGTAAAATTAACTAGATTTATTAACACCTTGAAGAAAACTGATGCGATAAAGAAGACTTGAAAAGAAACCAAGTGCTGCTACAGTATTTGATTGAATTAAAAATTAAGACTTAGAAGTAAAAGGAAAAATTATAAAGTTGATTTATTCGATCAAGGTTAAAATAAGACTTTTTTCAATATCTTGGCAACCTTTTATGGACTTTTTGCTGATGCTGGGATTGAAAATTTGATGTTCTATGGATTTGCCTATAGATAAGGGATTTGACACGGGATGAAGAAAAATCTGTTTAACTTTACAGGAAATGAGTTATTAAATTTGTTTACATCTGTGATGACAATCGGAAGTCACGTCTTTATGTATTTCTTCATTTTTTTTCTTTTTCCCTGCACTTTATTCTTTCCATTCTCTTATCTTTCTCTAAATTTAGTTTATATTAGTTTTTATTATTGTAATTATAATTATTAAGAAAAATTATATTTAAAAAATAACTAGAGAGCTTTGCAGTAGAAAGAGAATAGTGTTGAGATGCGGAATGTGAGCTAACTAGCCTCTCATTGAATGTTTGTTCCTCCAGGCTCTTATTAAACAGGATAATCTAGATGCATTCAATGAGCGAGATCCTTACAAAGCTGATGATTCCCGAGAAGATGAGGAGGAGAACGATGAAGATAATAGTCTTGAGGGGGAGACATTTCCTCTTGAAAGAGATGAAGTGATGCCTCCTCCTGTGCAGCACCCTCCAACTGACCGACTGACATGTCCAAAAGGTTTGCCTTGGGCACCCAAAGTCAGGTCAGTCCTTAGCTAGGATTGTTGAAATGAAGAAAAGCCTTTTAAGTTTAAAGATCAGCTTCTTGAGCTTCAGATGATGAGAATAAGCCGTTTATTTACAGTGACAATCTTTATAGGTTGGTGATTTGGGGAATGCTTGAATCGGGCAATTCTTTATCCATTTCCTATTGTACTTCTGGGGAGATTTGGGTGCATAATCTAGATGCATAGCTATACGGCGAACAAAACATATCAGCAATTATATATACAGTGCATTCAAAAAGGATTCAGAGCCCCTTCACTTTTGTCAATTTTGTTATGCTATTATAAAATGTGATATTTCCGTTTTTTCTTTTAATAAATTTAGTAAATCTACAGACACATCTAAAATTCTGTTTTCACTTTGTCATTATGAGATAGTGTAGATTAACGAGAAAAAATGAATTTCAACAACTGTAGAATTAGGCTGCAGAGTAACAAAATTGACAAAAGTGAAGGGGGTCTGAATGCTTTTTGAATGCACTGTGTTTTGGGATTATGAAAGGCTGCTGTACGATCTCTCAATCACCATCTTCGGTCAAGAAAACCAACAGCACCAAAGACTGTTTCAAGTACTTTAAAATATTAAAAGCAAAAAGAGTTATTGTGATATATGCAATGTCTGTTGCTTTCAATGAATTCAAAGGATGGCTAATTATAGTAAGAAGGATATATGTGTTATGTACAATTGCTCTTAAAGTTGGAAATACGTCTAAATATGTCTACCTAGCACTGGGTAGTCCCTACATTGGATTTCTGCTCAGTTTGATTGAATGTTGATTGGGTTTTTTTTCTGTAGGGAAAAAGATATTGAGATGTTTCTGGAATCTAGTCGAAGCAAATTCATTGGCTACACCTTGGGGAGGTGAGTTAAAGCAACTTAATTTGCATGTTGGCCATTAAACTAAATTTAATTATTGGTAAATTTGAATTGTGTGTATATGTCTGTATAAATATGATACAGAATATGAAGTTTTATTGTATTAATCATTCTTGCTGGTGCCATTACTGTAACATGTGTATACATTTCTGCTCTATTATTGCACAATATGCCCAGCACTGGATTCCCCGCTCCCTCTTTCAAATAAATTCATAAAGACATTTCAAAAATATAAATATAGCACTACCACTTTTCAGAAAATCTTTTTTAAAGTTATTTTCTGTATATAGGATGTCCTCAGGGTATAGTACAACCACTCCTTCAGTAACCATTCAGCAGCACTTGCAGCAGCACTAAATGAGGGTCACTTACAAAGATCCTCAGAATTCTGGCTGCCACAGCTTCTCTGATCGTGTGACCATGATTCAGGCACCTGGTTTTCAATTATGATGTTGCAGTGAACCATGGTCATATGATTGCGACTTCTGATGTTCCCTGCTAAGGTTCCCTGTTCCTCGCACAAGCAAAGTCAGTGGGGAAGCCAGCGGGAAATTGGAATTTGCAGTCACATGAGGTCCTACTTAATAATGGCAAGGAAACTGTCAAAACTATCATCAACTAAGCAATGTGACATACTTTATGGCCATGTTATTTAGTGATAATCTAATTGCTATTTTAATCTGAGGATTAACATTTGGTGATAGGTGAGGGGCTAGATGCCTTTGAAGTAGTCATGACTTCTGATGACTACATGAACAAGTCTGTGCAATTTTCTTAGCAACATTTTTTGGGAAATGGTTTGCCCTTGCCTTTTTCCCTGGGCTGGGCTAGTGTGACTGTCCCACAGTCACCCAGCTGGCACAGCCAAATCTTATCAAATTTTATATTTTTTTCTTTTATAATATACTGGATTGAATTCATGTCTGTTTGTAAAAGATGTTATTTGTAACATTCCTGTTTGCAGGTTTAATAAAACAACCAATTTTTTTTTACATTTTTATTGGCTTACTTTTTCAATTTCCCTTTTCTCTCTAGTGACACCAACACTGTAGTGGGATTGCCAAGACCAATTCATGAGAGTATCAAAACTCTAAAATTGGTGAGTTTCCAATGGCCCATGCTTTTTCATACTAAGGTTTAGAGAACCTCTCCCAGAGATGCTCATTTTCAGTTTTATCCCATCTGCTGCTGCTCTGCTGCTACTTTCTCAGACAGTGTTTGACAGTACAATCAGTTCAGGCTTATGACATAAATTTTCTATGTCTTGTTACTTTATAGCACAAGTATACATCAATTGCAGAAATTCAAGTTCAAATGGAAGAGGAGTATCTGCGTTCTCCCTTGTCAGGGGTAAGTATGCTGGGAAGAATGCCTCATATTGAAGAAAGGCATCCGAATGAAAAAAAAGAAAGTGGTGGGAAGAAAATATATTTCTCTTGTAGAATGGGAGTTGTCGTTGACTCTTTTATCAATAGATGATGCTGTGTGTGAACTAGTCATTTTCTTTTTTATATGTTTTATCATTTATTCCTTCCTCATACAAGAGTTTCTATAGATCTCAGTATCTTCCATGATCAAAAGTAGTTGTTCCATTCTGCATACAGTTGTTTGTATGTCAATATACTCCGAAATTGTTGTATGACTTTGGAAAACTTTCTTGGGGTAAAAGGTTGCTTTGTCTTTGTTCTGATATAACATGAATTGTTCAAAATTGCAAGTTTGCCAAGGATGCCAAGATGGCGCCGCTGAGACAGGCAGCTGTCGCGGCCGCTCCGACCCATATTCTATAGATACCCCTTTAGATACCCCTGGAACCCCTAAAAACCAACCACAAACCATTTCTGACCCGGCTCTGAACCAC
>JAEANM010005390.1:0-19673 GCA_017656035.1 Myanophis thanlyinensis
ACTTACAAAATTTTCAAGTTACAAAACGGCTTCCGGAACGAATTAATTTCGTAAGTAGAGGTACCACTGTATTTTTTCTCCACAGAGCAAAATGAATAGTATGTTTATCTGATCTCTTAATTTACTTAACTGAAAACTGCTGACAAATACATTTCACACAGAATGATTCAACATCATTCCTCAGCAGTGATTTAAAATTTGTGTTCTCTCATCAGTTTCATGAATTTTAAGTTAATTTGATCATTTGTGAATCATTTTTAATCATAAACTGTTTCAGGATTGTGTTTAATGAAAAGTAGTCTAGAAATGTTTTTGATCAATCAATCTGATTGTGGAATTTCTTATACTAGAGTGAAGAGAAAAATCTGGAACAACTTTTAAAAGATGTGTCAAAAAACAAACACAGATGCAACCACTTATATGTACTTTAGATAATCTCAAAAAATATTTATTAACAAGAATAAAATAAATAAAACATTTATATATATATATATATATGCAGGAACTTTGTGACATTTCTGTTCTCGCTTTAAAATCTATTCATAAAGCAGCATGTTTCATTAAGCAGTTAAAATGTAAGACAACATTAAGTTATGTCAGGAATAGCATCTTCCCTGGCAGATAAGTCTCTCATTAATTTTTTTTTTTAAATAGATACAAAAAAAGTTCAAACTGTTTTTTATCAACCAAAATTCTGAAAATTGATCAGTTGTTTGGGATTCCTTTATGTGGATGGGATATGTTCATTTCATTACTTAACTTCCAAATAAACAGAAAACTCAAATATTAAGCAAGAAAACAGAAGAAAAGTTAAGAAATCTTTTAAGTAAAACAAGCTGCATTAAATTTGCTGCTTTAATTACCGTACCATCTCTATTTCTGCCAACATGACATCTAACTATCTTTGGGATGGATAATGAATGAATGTATATCAAAGAAAGGGTGGAAATAATGTGGAGTAGCTAATTTACTTTTAGGACGTAATTCCTTCTGGAAATGGTTTTTTCTTGCCAGTCATAAAGAGGGCTGATACTATTCTGGTGATTTTGGAAAACAATAGCCACTGAGTTATCTAACTCTGGATGGTCTTTTTACTGCTGAGTTTACAACACTGCTACAATGCTCAACTTTTTCTGTTCTCTTGGACAGCCAGTTTTCCTTAGTCCAATCAACACACAAAAAACAACAGGGTGGAGAAATAACGTGGGAAAATACTTTAATTTATTCATAAAGGATTTGCCTTTAAGTGGAATATATTTAACATATTTATTATTTCTATATGGGCAAAAGAGAGCACTACTGTAGTTTAAGAAGACAATACTACTTGAAGTATTTTCCACTATAATGCTAGAGCAAATTCTTTTAGTGAGTTTTAAAAGTCCAACTTTTTGTCTGTGTTGAAAAAAATATGTTTTCAAAGAAATACCAGTTATTTAAATCATTGGGTTTTATAAGCTTCTCCAAATCTCCAGCCAAAAGATTTGCAAAACTCAAAATGAAAATGTTCAGGAAATTGTTAACGCCCATTTCAGATTTTAACCTCAAAAATTACTTCGATACTGAAATAGTAGTATGATCTTGCTGATGCTGTCCACTCATCATTCTGCTATAGTGAAACAGATGCTGAATATAATGCTGCCACAGGCCAAGGTTTTTTAGAATGACCAAACACAAAATCTGCACAATTCCAGGTTAGTTTTTTAAAGACCAGAACTTCAAATAATGCAAAAACTGTATTTATCCTCTATGTGTTACATATTATACAGTGACTGGTAAGAGGAAAAATTAAATCAACTGGCCCAGATGATCCTATGGATCATCAAACCTTGATCAAATGTTATTAAATACAACCAAATGCAAAGGTGGACGTTTAGTAGTTACGTGCTTTGTGGGATTATTGTAAGAAATGATCAATAGACAGATCCAAATTCTCATTTTGTAAACAAGGAAAATCACTCATTTTTAGAATTCTGAATACTGAAACTTAAAATGAATTATTATACAAGTTCTGAAAAGTTAAAGGTGTTTTTTTTTTCAAACTAAGCAAGTGATTAATAGCTGAAAGATAAATGTGGAAAAGTTATTTTTGGGAATTAAGAGAAATATTTTACTGAACATAAAGTAATTTTAGGTACTGTTTTTGGTAAAACACTTTTTTCCAACCCATCTGCCCCTGGATAAATGGGTAATTGTAGAATTTGTTCTTCTATCTAATCTATCTATTCCCAAAAATATTAAGTGTGAACATATTAGGATGAGAATTGTTGTATGTAGGAATAGGAACATCTTAACTTTTTCATGATTTGAAGATGGATACCCATGCTCTCCTACTTGACTTAGATTAACACTTCTAGTAATGATTATTGTTTCCAAGCCCAGAATTTTTCAGATATATAATACTTCAACTTTGAAGCAAACTTTCTGACAAGTTTAGAGGCTCACATTCTGCTCTTAATGGAGTAAAAATATATCTAATTCTGTTGGAAAAATATCCTGAAAAAAATTATGAACTTAATGTAAGCACTTAATCAGAAAGCTTCTCCAAATCTCCAGTCAAAATATTTGCAAATCTAAAAAACAGAAAATGCTCAGGAAATTCTTAAGGCCCATTTCAGATTGCTGGTATTCAATCATTACTTGGAACCACTAAAAGACTTGGCATGGGTGGGCTGGATCATCCCACTTAATGTAGAAAGGACAGGTAAATGGGACAATGGGGCAGAGGCTCCTTTGTACTTGATTACATTATTTTAGAAAATTTTCCAGCCTCTTGAATACAGATAAAACAAAGATTAAGGGAACAGCAAAAACCATATGGCACTCATTGTTGAAATTGATGGAAACATTATACGTCCTTGTGATGTATTAGACAGATGCATATTATTGAGAAAAAGAAAATTCCCAGAGATGTTATTTAAACAACCCCATGAAAAAAAGTTCCTAAGATTTCAATAAAGTATAACAAGTATAGAATTGAACTAGACATCAGATTGTTCTTTGGAATACAATATGTTTTAGACAGTTGATTCTGATAGAAGCACAAGAAAACTTAAAAGAACATGGTAGACTTTGCCCGTCTATAAAGTCCAGAAATCTAACTCGCAGAGAACTTCTCCATTCTGATTCCCCCGCAAATCCCCCCCCCCAAGATTTACGATTTTAGAGTCGTCAATCAACACAGTCAATTATATCCATGTTCTGAGGACTTCTGTGGGTTGCATTCCTTTCTTCTCAGAAGAGTCTTTGATTTAAAAGCATATAAAAACCTCATCAGGAGACCAGTTTCACTGTAACCTGTCTCTAGCCAATGCCATAAACTATAGAAGCCTATTTTATCTGTACCCAGATGGCAACTGGATGACAATCAGATCTGTGTGACTTTATCTTTTCTCAACACCAAGTAAATCACAGAGGACCAAGAGCTTCAAGAAGTATATTAAAGTAGCCATACATAAATCGAAGTATTATTCAATTAGTCCAAAGTGTATTTATTTAAATATTTTTTTATTATACAAAATATCACAGTAAAACAATCCAAACATTTAAAAAATACAAGTATATGTATTACAAAATACATATACATCAACAAGAAAACAAAAAAGTACATATTTGAGAAACCAGTATGATAGATCAAGTCACTTTAATTTTGTTTTGACCTGAGACTGATGCATGGTTACTATCCATCTCCAATAGTATGTGCAATTTGGCTTCTCTATTCCTTGAACTCCAAGAACTGCTGCAATCTTTTCTTATGTTCGGGAGACACTTGGACTGCACTAAGAGAGACAGAGAGAGACAGATGAGAAAACATATTTTGCAAAGCCTCTTCCAAGATGCATTAAAACACACGTTATAAAAAGTTGTGATGACCTCCTTGAACGTTTTTTCTAAATAAACTTGGCTGAAGAAAAGGGATCTGAAATAAGAAAATCAAGAAAGCAAATTCTGATGCAAGTTATTTCCTCCAATCCTGACACGGCTTTAACCCTATTCAGACGTTTGTTAAGGGCACATGTCTGAAGCACCTGCCTCCAGAGGGCAGACTCCAGAATACCTACCTTGCTGGCTCTACTCTAGTCTTTCCACACTAAACATAAGGATCTCAAGCTTGTTCTTGTTCAGCTGAATGTACTTAAGCTCACTCCAAACTCTTTTCAATACAAGGTCAGAGGAAGCATAGACTATTTTTTACCTACTTTTTTTTAGATAGGTAAATTCAAATTCAAATTTTATTGGTCACATACAGTCATACATGGTATGATATGCAGTGAAATGCTTACGCAACTGCAAGTAAGTTAGGCAAAATGGGAGGGTAGGGTAGGAATAAGTTGGGAAGTGGGGAGTGAGGTAGAGTCATGGTTTTGTTATAGTCCTGAGTGTTCTTGTGGTTTCTGGTTTAGTGTTCGTATCGCCTGTGGAAAGAAGCTTTTCCTCATTCTTTCTGTGTTTGCCTTTAAAAACAGGTTTAGTTGTTGCTGTTCTTTTAATACCTATTTAATTGATATAACAATGCATTACATTTCGTTGTGATGTTCTAAAGGTGCTTTTTCCAAAGGGCAACTGTCCTTACTTGTTTTTGTTTTTTTTTATATTCTTTGCAGTCATCTTGTTATATCCAGAAGAATATAAATCCTCTATTCCTCACCAGTTAGAACTGAAGAAGTCTTTTGGATGTGAAGTAAAATATTTCCCCCCCACAAAAAAAACCAACCCCAAACCGCCAATTGCCTTTTGGAAAAAGCTCTTTGGAACAACCATGATCTAGGGCCCTCCTGAGCTCCATTTTTGCTGGCAGAGGGTTGCAAGAGGCTGTCATGGCTGATAACAGAGCTTGGGAGTCCGTTTTCACTGGCAGAGTGCTTGGGCCACTACACGCATCCCCAACACAAGTGACATTGAGCGGCGGCTCCCCGAGGTCAAACACAACCCTCATGTGGCCCTCAATGAAATCGAGTTTGACACCCCTGATCTATAACACACTTTAGCACATTAGGAAACAGACACTAATACAGTTTTAGATCCTTCAAACTCACTTTAAATGTTCTCCAAAGGTGGTAGTTATCCGATAGATTGCAGTTTTTAGTGATGATCTCAAAGCAAATCGAAGGGTCTTATAGGAAGTGTCTGTAAGATTTCCTGATGTTTTGGGAGGTTTGCTGGAAACGTGAGGAAGTTTGAAATGTTTGTCTACAACCTAGAATGAAAAAAAATCCAATAAAGAAACATACTGGCAACAGTTATAGTCTTATGTAACAGTCTATATGCTATCAAAACGCTTGTCTGTTGTAACCTTCAATTAGCCAAAATAGTACACTATAGGGCAATGATTTTTTAAATCAACATACTTCAAATAAGTTAACGTAAATAATGCATACAAAATCAGGTATTTATTACTTTTATGGAATTGAATTTCAAAGAATTTCAGACCAGTTGTATTTGCAAACTTTTGGCTGCCGCAGGGCCACCAACACTCAGCCACATAATCATTATTTCTGATACTCCCTGCCATTTTCCCACAAGGAAAGACAATGGGAAAGCTGGCAGGAAGTCAGAAGTCACTCCTGCCTCCAGTGGTTTTTGCCCATATGTCATCATTCTGTTTCTTTGTTTGGATAAAAAAGTATCTCTGAAAGATGACCCAACACCTCATGGGTTATTTAGTAAATACTAAATGCTCATCAAATGTACTAAAACAATTCAGAAATCAGAAAGATCAAGGTTCTAAAAACTAACCAACATAATTCAATTCTAAAAAAAAAAAAATCCCTTATGAGAAAATGATTGTTAAATTCTCCATGCTAAGAAAATGACTGTTAAACATTGTCCATGCTAAGCCATAGTCTATAAACAGTAATTATCAATCAATCATGATTTACAAATTTCAAGGGCTATACATCTACTATGCCAAAATTTAATGAACTGCATGATTCCTTACTGCAACCTGCAATCATGGAGAAAATCATGCCCAGAAAAATAAGCTAATACAAGTTTAACAATTTAGATATTTTTTGTGCTGTGCAAATTCTTTCCGTGTTCTCCAATGCAAACCAACTATGGTAAGCCCTAAATGATGAAAATGCTAGTATCAACTTTGGAGGCTAAGTCCCATGAGGAATAGAATTACTTTTATCAATCAAAAAATACTGTTCTGAACAATACTATTTAAACAACTAACTCAAGACTTCCAGAGGATAAAATTCATAAACAGAAGAATGGATCGTGCATGTTTTGCATTCAAAGGCAAAAGAATTGATTCAGAAAGTATGAGGACAGGAAGAAAGCACTTGTCTGCAGCTCCTTAAAACAAACACAAATCCTCCAGGGAATATACAATAACTGTAGCTATGTGATCTCAAAAAAAGATAGTTGTTTTAAGGTGCTGCAGCAGGAGTGCTACAGTCATAGCCTACCTTAAAAGCACTTTTATATTTTAGCTTAACCAATATACATTCTTTAATCACAGGAAAAACATTTAATAGACTTTAGAAGAAACAGCAAATGAAATCATTTTTTTCTAGTAGTAAGTTATGGCTTCATACTTTTTTCTGTGAAAAAAATTAAGGCTCCTTACCTCCTGAAGAGTTAGAAAAGTACTCAGAATTGCTGGCAGTGTCGTCTGAACAACACCATACTTATCTTCAGTAAATGAGGTTGCTACAAGATGTGATAAACCTTCAGAAAAAAAAGAGTAATTTTTAATTCCAACCAGTTAAATATCATGAAATTTAAGATTGCAGTCTTTTGTCATGGGACTCTCGATTTACAAAAGCTTGATTTTCATTTTCACCATTCTTCCCTTCCATCAATGTAAAACCAACCAACCCCCCCCCCCCCTTTAACTTGGACAACCTCATAAATCTCAACTCTGAATTTCCCAGACAACATTGCGAGAATTCTGGGCTTCGAAGTGTACACTAATAAGAAACATTTCCGGTATTGTAACAAATCAATATGTTCAAACTATGCACAACTGATATTGTCTCTCTTATGTATCCCCCAGGAAAAATAGATCAATCCTCTCCTCAGGACTCCAGAGAACCGAGATAAGGAAGTTTGGTGGCCTTTCCACTGCTCAAAGGCTACATGCATTCTCTGCAACCTGTGGAAGAATTTGAAGCCCAACTCTGCCAAAACCCAATTAGAAAAAAAAATATCCCTCCTTCCTAATCATTAAACTGATAAGAAATTTAAAATCAGCAGATTAGAGATTCTTCCTCTGCCCTGAGCTACTGAGACACTCCTCTTTTTAAGATTACTCAGACTGCCATCAAGCATAGTCTGACTTGGCTACCAGCATGGAGTCCTTCAGCTGAATGCCCCACCCTAATACTCCTTAAAAGGGACCTCAATCTCACATCTAGCCATAAAAATTGGCCAGAAATAAAGGTAGGTTGGTGAGGAAGAAAAGATATTTGGGATTTGCAAGAGCAGTGGAGAAGGCCAGCAGCTACCTGTGCAATCGACTACAGTACCTAGAGCAAATTCAAATTCTTGGCCATTCCACCTCCAAAGAAAACAAGATTTTTCATTGCTTCTTTACTAAGATTTACTGAACGTGTTCCAAATAGTTACAAAAATCTTAACAAGGTGATCAGAATTCAATTTATGTCCAGGTTTCTAAGGGAGAGATTTTCAAAATCTCTTGTTCAAAGCTTTTAGGAAAACTATGTGGCAGCCAATCGTCATTAAAAATGGAGGACACTCTGCCTGGTTAGACTGTAATATCTCCAAAATCTAAACACAATTTTTACAAACCTCTGGATAAGTAAAGTCCTAAAGACGGGGTAGATGAGCTATTTGCTGGAATAGAGGAGGATCTGAAGAAAAGGAATACCCTATACAATGATCTACCACCCGTCTCCATAAGGGTCTAACCTAGCCTACTGAAAGCTGACTTGTGAAACAGGTAACAGAAAAAAGTACTGCAACTTCTCAATAAAACCCCCAATGATAGGGTTAGGCCTGTCAGTCCTGTAGGGCGGGGATCCCCAACCCTCAGTTCACAGATCAGCACCAGTCCACAGCATGCCAGAAATTGGGCCATGCAAACAAGCGAAGCTCTATCCGCGGGATCCATGCAGAATGTGAAACCACACCCCCTCTGTGCCGTAAAAAAACCTCTGCCCAAGGAACCGGTCCTTGGCACCCCAAAAGGTTGAGGACCGCTGCTGCAGGGCATGTATATGTACACACATATCTTTAAAAGCTACCCAAAGATGAATCTGTGATACTCAATTACCTTAAAAAACAGAGCAAGTAACAGATATATGGCAATGTGTTACTTATTTGGGAGATATTTCAGATATAAAAGAGATTGTTCTTATTATTTTCTGATTTTTTTAAAATTTATTTTTTAAATCTTGTTTAGGGGTATGGGGACTTTTGGTGGTTCATTAAGGTTCTAGTAGAGTGTTTTATTGTTACGTTGTTTACTTTCTGTATTGTTTATTTTTTGTAGTCTTCTTTTGAAATATAATACAATGAAAAATGCTTTTTTTTAAATGAAGAGTTTATTTACCTTCCAAAGCCCAAATATGCATTTGGGTATCCGAAAACAGAGCTTGGATTGATGCTTCAGGGTGCTGAAGAAAACATTTGCAAAAATGTTTTGCAAATTAATCAATGAAGTTAGTCACATGTTTTAAATACTAACAGCAAATTTAATCATCAAGAGTTCTATTTAATGTGTTAATAGTTACAATGTTCTAATTTCCTTGCAAACCAAGCAGCTGATAAATTAAACCCATTATTAAAATTTAAATCAGTATTTAAAATGTAAGTTTCCAAAATACCATTTCAAAAATCATTGTACAAAATTCTAAGCTTAAGGATTAAAGAAAAGCATTAATAAGAATACTTGCCATCCAAACAAGGCCAATCACTGACTTATGCACGTAGCCTTACCTTGTTGAAAAAATACATTATCAGGATTCGTTTTGACAGGAAATTTTTGATCTGGAAGAAGAAGTGTTAAAGAATCTATGAAGTAATTCAGAATAATATATAATTCCAGTTGTAAGCTTTAATCAAAGTTTTTCTGCTATACAGGTAGTCTTGTATGACTAACAGTTTATTTAGTGACCTTTCAAAGTTACAACATCACTGAAAAAAGTGACTTATAACTATTGCATATACTATAACTCTCCCTGGGTCATGTGATCAAAATTCAGATGCTTGGCAACTGATTCATATTTATGACAATTGTGATGTCCTGGGGTCATATAATCAGCTTTTATGACATTCTGACAAGCAAAGTCAATGGGAAAGCCAAACTGTGTTAAAACTTAACAACCGCAGTGATTCACCTAACCACTGTGGCAAGAAAGGTTGTAAAATGGGGCAAAACTCATTTAGCAACAGAAATTTTGAGCTCAATTGTGGTTGTAAGTAGAGGACTAGCAGTATTTGGTTGGACAACAGGAAGCATAACTGGAATTCTAAGAGGATATAAAATCATTGCTTTAGATGTGCCTAACTGGTGGCCTGAGGGACACTGTCAGTTAAAAAACATTTTTAGCAAAACTTAAACTAGCTCCCTGGGGGTCTGTCTACCACCTAGCTGGACCCGCATATAAATATGATGTTCAGTTATATTCTGCAACATGGCCACCTTTAATTAAAATAATCCTTATAAAATATCAACTGGATCAAGGAGCTTCATGAGCACTGAGATAGATTTTTGGGTATCTGGAAGCACCATTTTACTTGACCCTCAGCTATAAATATACCCCAGTCTTAAAATGATTGGAATTAATCTGTCCTATGTAAAAAGAAAAAAGAAATGCACGGTATAAGTGTGCCTGCTTAACAACCACACATTCAGCAACTGTTTGGACTTACAGCAATGCTTAGCAAGTAGTACTTAATGACCAGTCCATAAAGTTCCAACTATTTGCTGCATCCCTACAACCATCACAATCAGGGCACTCAGTGACTGGCTTGTAAATATGACATTGCAGTGTCCAGTGGTCACATGATCACCATTTGAAATCTTCACGCTGGTTCCCACAAGCAAACTCAATGGGGAAGCCAACAGGAAGTCACCAAGGGCCACCTATAAAGAAAATATACCTTGCATGTTTGATTCGTGGTAATACCTGTTCTTTCTTGTTCTGTAACCATATATAGAAATAGCCTGGCTCTGCTACTTCCTTAGCATTTTTTGAAACCACCATCATTGGGTGAAGTTCATCGGGATAACCTGTCAATTGCAGATCTGTAAGAAAAATCCATCCCATGTTTTTTAAAAAAAGTTATTTCTTTTAAAAAGTTCCTTAATAATTATCTTACTGGATAGTCAAGATCAAAATTGACATAATAATATTTCCTACCTGAACTCGATGTCCATAGTTTTGGTCCTCTTCTCATAATATGGGGACTTTGGACAGATCCATGCCAAGGAGAGTTTAACTCCAACAGTCCAGGCTTATGACCCAAAAGGGAAGTATTAAAAGGTGATCCTAAATTGCTTCCAAGATCAGATGCAGGTGATGTTTTTAAGGGCAACAGAGACGATTTAACCAGGGAATGCATATGGGCTCGAGGAAATATGCTGGTCCTTGGCGTCTGAAATGAGCTTTCTTCAGGAGCTGCTCCAAGCAAGGAATCATATTTTAAAAAGCTACATTCAGGATGCCTTGCACCAACAAAATAAGTGGCAGCTGCTAACTTAGATGCAGTGAAAAACGGAGTTGATTCTTTTTGTACTTGTATGAAACACAAAAGAAAATTACTAGTACAATTTCCACTACGAAAAGCAACACTGCTGAGCTCTGAAGTGGCTATGCTAAATCGATATTAAAATATCACTCTTCTCGGAATGGGCTTGATGGAACAAAAGGGTTTTTTTTAAAGAAACATCTTATTACTATCTGATATTTTGTATTTCTAGATTCACATCTTGAAACAGATTGTGGAAGTAATTTAAATGGACATGTACACATGACTTTATAGCAGCTAAAGTGATTATTATTAAATGGTACTGTAGACAGAAAAATGGGAGTGATTAAATATATTGTGGTTGACTTAGCATGTTGTCTGAACTCCACTGCTGTGATTGATAAATCACAATTTATAGCTTAATTTGAGCTTCAACAAGCCATGGTTAAGACAAGCCATGGTTTACGGAAAGATGTAAATCCAATAAAATTACACCTGGAGACTATTTGGAATCTTTTGATCATGAATAATGGCTGGCAATATAGATATTATATTAAGGGTACAGAATAAGAAATGAACAGGATTTAAAAGATCAAAGTCGCTAGGAGCCTTTCAGTATTAAGATCTTTGAAGATTATTTTAAAATGTTATCAGAAGGAAGAGAACCCATTTATTTCAGGATTTTGAGAGTAGATTTGAGAAATTATGTGAAATTATTATTTCCATTTCAACTCTGACTCCCTCATCTAAAAATGTGGCCCCAAATATTTGTTTTATGCTGATTTGGGATTATTATGGACACTCAATAAGAATGAGAATACAAGGTCCCGAAAGTGTTAAATTCTTGAAATTTTAGATTTCTTGAAATCTAAAAAAGTTAAAACATAGAATAACTGAAATTGGACTTCCATATAAATCTATGCAGTGCAATCTTTGAGACCTGCAAATGAGATGCTAAAGTGCCATATGTGGACTATATGCTATAGGTTGCCCACATGTGGGATGCAAATTAAATATCCATTCTTCTGATGTTCTTTAATTATACTTGGCATGGTTATCCTCGATAACGGTGGCTAAATAAACCCTATGTATTAGAACATAGACCACAGCAATGTAAATTGCCACAATGATATATTTGGGTTATGGGTAGCTCTCAACTTACAAACACAATTGGGACTGGAAAGTCATAGGTTGAGGCACCACATGACCAGACCTTATTTTACAACTATTTTTATGGTGATTGTTAAGCAAATCATGTGGATGTAGATACAAACCAATCTCCCAAATGGGTACTTTTGCCAGAAACTGGCAAAAAAGTCACAAATTGTAGTCATGTGACTGTGAGGCAACCAGTCATACATGTCAACTGGTTATCAAGTGTCCCAAAATGAAGTCATGTGATTACTGGCAGGGAGGGAGGTGTGACATGATTTCATTATGCCAATGACACTATGCCAAGAAATTAAATCTAAAGCAGCTCATTAGCACGTGGCTTGTTATTGGACAAATAAATAAATAAAATGCCAGCGAAACAGAAACCCACTCTGGTCTTTTTATCACACTTCTATGAATACTACATTAGTATGCTAGCCATCTCTTTTCCTAATGCAGTTCTTTCCTGTCTTTTGAGCCTTGATTTAAAGGCTAAATTAAATGCATGGCTAAGGCTACCAGATTTTGATTTTGCAAATCCAAATGACCACTAGATGGCAGCAAAGAAATATCTCTATCTCTTTGCTGCCATCTAGCAATCATCTAGATCCTGACAACTCAGATTTGGTAGCCATTGGATTAAACATTGTCCATTACCTGGAGAACTGAAGGACTGTGTCAAGTCTCCTGCAGATGGCTGTTTCAATCTTCCATTTGCAGCTGCAATCTCTTGCTGGATTATCAGCTTTTGTGTCAGATCACTTAGTAGGTTCAAACACTCCCCACAAATTGAAGTCCAGTTGTATGGATGGCCACCTGTCAGAGATACATAGAATGTCAATGAGTACTTATCACAATAATGTCAGGGTTCCACACATCAGCAACACAATCAGAATTCCATAGAGACAAAGTCCAAAGAATAAGAGTTTATTGAAGACATTGTTCTGGTACGGTCTAGAGAAATCCCGAATCTAAAATTCCCAGGCTTTCTCCACCCAAGTAAAACTGAAAGTTCCACCCCAATAATTATCACATGTTAACTTCTCACCAACCCCTTCAAAAAGAGTTTCAACGTTCCACCTAAGACTTCCCACCTCAGGCGCCCACAGCCCAGAAAAATTTTCCCATGAGAACTATTATTAAAAGAATGTAAACTAGATAACAACCCCGAGCTGACTTCATCAACCCCGTTCCTCCAACCTGAGCGACCTTGCAAAAGAAGAAAAAATGTGTCAAAGCTAAAAGGCCCCATATAATATGCAAAGAAATGGCTAATACTGTTCAGCAGAAAAACCCCAGTCCAAAATGTCCTTTTAAACTTGACAAATAACCTAAATAATCCCTTCAATTCTGATTTTATGATAACAGATTTAGAGCAGAAAGAAAACCACTTATTTGACAAAAACATATTTTATTAATACTAATAGAAATAATCCTTTGTTGCAACAGCATCAATGTGAGATACAGTTTTCTAATCTAATATACATAACCAGACAAAATTTAATGGAGCAATATGTGAAGTACAAAATTTACATCCCTATACAATATAAACTTTTAGTAAGGATTCTATTGCTTGTAAACTGTTAGATTATCAGAATCAAGCCTACACATACTGAAATATCAGAAGTGATGTCCTGACATATTATATATGGGTTTATTGACCAACAATTTAGAAAAAATATGCAAGGTAATTATTCTAATTTCTGTGTTCTATTTTATATCTCTTTACATTCACCAATGGACAAAAAGTACAAATAAATTTTCTTTTTAAGACTTAAGATATTTTCTTAGTCAGTTTTCTTCTGACCATAAATATTTTGAATTCCCAAAAATATGTAGTTCTATAAAAATCTGTATAAGTAATGTATAAGTAAATTTTATAGTTAAATATTCATAATAAAAAAGTTATGTCATGCTGGCATCCAAAATATCAAATGCAAACAAAACTCTTCTCAAATGAAATCAATTTATTTGTCACTCTGTATTACCTCCCTTTTCATTTAACAAAGCATCGGTAATTTTTCAAGTACCTGGTTGGCTGAGGCTAAAGACCTCTTGACGACGCACAGAAGAATATTGAGAAAGAAACATCAGATCCTGTAAAGCCAAAAACTACAGAGAAATTTTTTTTAGAAACAGTGCAAAGCTGGCTTAATTTGCTTTCTAATTTCCAGAGCTGAACCATAATGACACACAAGTTTCTTTAAAAACCTTTAAAAAGAGCAATCAGAACATAAGGTTCGATTCACAAATTAAATTAAGACATAGTATAGTTTGCTTGGCTTTGACAACAGACAAGTGCTCACTAACCTACAGCTAACTTGTGATTTTGACATGCCAACCAATAATAAAAACTCGGTTTTGTTGCCAAATTCTCCTTGTGTTATTTCTATTATAATCACACAAGTAGCCATACCACCTGGCAGCTTCTACATCCAACCAGAGCCATACCTTTAAAAGGGGTGGGGGGTTGCTGTTTAAGATTTTAGGTAAACACTGGTCTGCTTCTTCTGCAAAAGTTGGTTGGACAGGAAAGTGATGTGCCTGAAAATAGAACACATATTGCTGCAGCTGAAGCAAGACTAAGGAGCCATCTTTTATTGATGTTACTTAAGGCATAATACTCATTTGCAAGCTTTTTCAAAGTAGCAAAATCAACAAATTGACAGAAATGTTTGTTATTCAATGTAATGCAATGATGCTGACTTTATTATAACAGACGTTGTATTAAACAGCGGGATTTTGAAATGAAAGCTACTCTGAGAGCAGGGATAGTGTGTTTGGGTAGCAGAGGACCTGTGGCACCCACCTCGGTTGAAAAAATTCTGAAGAGAAGCCATGCAATGTACCAAGTCATGAGTAGAAACAGGCCACAAAGCCAGCTATGATACAGAAGAGACAAATCCAGGAGACCAGCCACTGTGTCTAGAAGAGGAAGCTTGCTGAAAGACAAATAAATAAATAAAGTTTATTTCCTTCCTACAATTTGATGGGTGTAATATGAATACATAAGCAATTTATCAAAAGCACAATTTTTGAGCCCTAAAAACAGTATAGCTAATCCTTTATTTACAACTCGTTGCTTAGCAACCATTCAAACTTAGACCTCCCCAAGAGAATTTATACTTCAGTTCCCGTGATCACATGACTAAATTTTGGACATTTGGCATATATGATGGTTTGTGGTTCTCACTGTCACATGTATGTGTATGACTATTTTTTTTAATGAAAACTGTCACTTCCAATACAGTGGTACCTCAAGATAAGAAATTAATCCGTTCCAGGGTGGCCTTTGTATCCTGAATTTTTCTTATGTTGAAGCAGCCCATTCAGCCAATATGTGGTTTTGGCTCCCCCCTCAGGCCGACAAGGAATGTGTTTTTGTATCTTGGAATTTCTTCTTATCCTGAAGCAAAATAGTTTTCAAGAGACCTTTTGTATCTTGGATTTTTCTTAACATGAAGCATTCTTATCTAGAGGTACCACTGTATTCTGTTCTGTTCTGTTCTGTTCCGTTACATTACATTCTATACCTTACAGAAAAAATATTAAATAAATTGCTCATTGTGCAACCCTCAACGCCTCTCTCCCCTATATTCAGTAGGCATTACATACATTTGTTTGGTCATTTGGGGAAAAAAAATCTTAGTGGTTATTATGAGAGGAAATTTCCTGGCTAAAAAGTTGCTATTACTCAGTTTCATTTAAAAGACCTTGCAAGCTCTGAAGGGGATTCATCAGTGTTTGCAACCAAGCTTTTGTTTCAGATAGAATTGTGGCTACAGGTTGCTACTGCAATAATTTGAGAGGAGAAAAAGAGAAGATAGAGACCTTATATACAGAGTTTATATATATATTTCTGCAAAAAAAAGTACCAGGTAAAATTTATTGGGTGAGAGGAAGGAAAAAAATGGATATTACTGTCCAAAAGCAAAATGTGCAACGTCTTAATAAATTACCCAAACCCAAAATGATTTTGCTTAAACTTCACAGTGGTACAGTCAATCAGATTTGATAATAATTTAAATAACCAAAGAAAAATGAAAACCCGGCTAAGTCTGGGCCCCATAAAGCTAACTGAAGTCCCAAGGCTGATGGTTTTCGCAGGTCCTGGCAACATATGAATTAAACGAAGGAAGCATATATGACTCAGTAGTCTGAGGTTGTTTTTCTATCCTGTTCTAACAACTGTAAAGAAGGTTTAATTTATGTTGGCTGGTAAGTAATGTTATATTTCATTGACATAAAAAGGAGATTATTCCAGATGACTGCCGCAGTCAACTTTTTAAAACCTCAAAGCAAGGAATTTGGGGGGCTCAGAGGAAACTTCTGGCAGCTAAATCCATTCAGGGCATATTTGTATTGGTGTCAGCTCCATTGAGTTCCACCATGCCTGGTTCCAGAGAAATGTCTGTAAGACTGAAGTTTTAAAAAGAACATTGGGATTTGGAAATGCAGGGATGTATTAATATAGTAAATTCTGGATTCTCTATTCCTTCTGGTCCTTAATAGCTCCATTTGTCACCCCCAATATAATAGATTTTCTTATTATATTACATCATTGTGTGAGTGGTGCTGATGTTTGGCAAGACAGAAATAGCTGCAAATACATCGCACAGTTTCTCATGCCTCTTTCAACTAGTAAGCATAAGACTTGCGAAACATATTTATTTCATCAAAATCTTCAGTAAAGCAAGCTAATTGTTGATATTTAATAATAATAGGCGCGCTGTCTAACTGACTTGGTGGACAGGTTTAAAATGGATGTTTTTAAAATTATAATGCATTTATTATGTTAATTTATTCCTTGATGGGCATTATGACATCCAAGGCCAGAAATTCAGGGCTTCCTAGGAGGAATAAAGCTTGCCTCCAGAAGTTGTGGGAGCTTCATCATTGGAAACTTTCAATAAGAGACTGCCAACTGTCAAAAATGGTGTAGGGCCATGATGGCGAACCTATGGCATGGGTGCCACAGGTGGCACACAGAGCCATTTTGCTGGGCACACAAGCTGTCAACCAACTTACCTATAGCTGAGCATGCACGTGCGATACGTGCATACATGCGTGCGCAATTGCAGAGACCAAGCTGGTCTTCAGGCCTCCGCTGTGCATGCATGCAATTGCAGCAGGAAATCCAGCTAATCTTTGGCGCTCTCCTGCGCATGCACAGGCGATTGCTCACGTGTGAATGCCTGTGCGCAGCACGCATGCATTGCACATGCAAAAGCTGCATGCATGCGCAGATGGTGCGGTTGCACATGCAGCGCACGTGGAGGAGTCGCACTCAAGTGCAGATGGCACATGCAAAGCATGTACTTTTCGGCACTCGATAAGTAAAAGGTTCGCCACCACTGGTGTAGGGTCTCCTGCTTGGATGTGGGGTTGGACTAGATGACCTACAAAGTCCCTTCCAACTCTGTTAATCTATGCTATCTGAAGGAGTTTTCCAACAGCACTCTCAGCACACATATAGTCAAATACAAATTTTGGGGGGTAGTATTTTTTGACTAGGACGTAGCCTTCTACAGCTGTTTCAGGCTGGGCTGATGCATCTCTTGGACACTCTCCTGACGCTAATCAATACAGGAGCTTAGCTCGTTTATCGACATGGGAAGGGAAATATTAAACGTTGCAAATTTTGTGAGGGCTTTCATGTCAGGTATCTGCCAGGTGCAAGTGGAACTGGGCCAAAGATTGTTCTTTGAAGACAATCTGGGAAATCTCTGTTTCTCTTCCCCCCTACCCTTTCTGGATATGTTTGCCGTCTGTTTTCTTTCACAATTATTAATGAAATTTCACAGCTGTAGTATGACACACATGAACTCGCAAGCAACCCTCACTTAATTTAGTGGGACCAGTTTTGGAATATAGATCCGTATGACACAATCCCATTCAAGCCCATTTTCCAACTCCCACCGAATCCAGAACAGGTTCAGATCTTTATATTTATTAGATCAGTTGGGGGATGTTTCATTGGTTAACTATGTCATCGGCAAACTGTTGATAACTAGTTGGGTTCCTATCTTTGAAATTTCCTCCAACCGTTTCCAGGTCTGGCTATAATTTGCAGTGAAGATTTTAAAGCTAAGTCGGACTTAATATCAGATAAAAGTTTTTTTTTAAATGATATGTATAATTTTGGCCTGCTTACAATAAGTGACTCAGATAATTTGTTGTTGGTAGTGTTATTGTTGTTATTATTATTATTAGCCTGAGTTTGAAAGATATTTGGCAAGGAAGATATTTCTCATTTTGAAGGGAAGATGAACATAGTTGCTGTAAAACTCTAAAGTTACTTTTTAGTTCTGAAAAAATAAAATAAAAATAGAAGGTGATCGGTTAAATAAATACTGCCTAATAAGTATGACGGGTGTTTCAGCAAATAAATTTCCAAGCAATTTGATATTAATTAATTTCAAACAAGATACAGCCAACAATTGAGTGCAGAGATAGATTTATTGCAAGAAATGGTATCTGGAAGCCTAATATGTAATGAAGGATGTCATAAGATATCAGCCCAACAAAGTAGAGCAATATAAATGACTGAATCATTTATTATTGTAAATCTTTCTGTCTTGGGAATGAGTTATATGTATGGTGAATTAATAAGTTATTCTGATGTACAGTCTAAAAATGATTCAGGCTGCGGTCTTCTGCTCACTTATCTAGAAGGAAACCACTTCCCACTCAATAGGCCAGGACTTAAATTTGAATTATGGATTGTCTGCCAGATTTCCCATTGCAAATATTGTTATCTAAAACAGGGGTCTCAAACCTCAAATTTAAGGCTTGTGGACTTCAACTCCTAGACATTTGCCAGCTAGGGAATTTTGGGAATTGAAATCCACAAGCCTTAAAGTTGCCAAGGTTGGCCATCCCCCTGATCTAAACAGATAAGTGGGAAGATGGCAAAGAACACATTTAGAATAGCTATAGCTTCTCCATATATGCATATCAGAGGTGAAATTCAGCAGGTTCTAGCAGGTTCACTAGAACCTGTAGTAAATTTTCTAAGCAGTTCGGCGAACTGGTTGTTAGAAGAAACCTCCTTTTGTTTTGTTTTTCCACTTTACAGGGTTAATCCTGTAAGGAAGGCAGGAAAGAAACATCCTGGTGTTGTTTCTAGCCTAATCTTTATTGCCCTGCTTACAGAAACTGCCCACCCAGTCACATGACCCACCCCAGAACCAGTAGTAAAAAAAAATGAATTTCACCACTGATGCATATGTACATGCGTGTGGTGTGCACACATACACACACCTTAATTTTTTTCTTTTATGTAGAAACCTTTTATGTAGAAACGCCTTCCAGTTGCTTTTCTTCATAGGGAAAACAGCTGGTTAGATTAATTTTACCTAGAGAAAAGAAAGCCATTGAGAAATAAGAGAGCAAAAGGGCTAAAAATTATGATTCTCCTATCACTCTGAGGACTAAAGCCAGATCTTTGATTAACTGTTGTCCATAATGCTGTGGTGTGTGTCCCCCACCCCCAGCTGCAGTTATTGGTATCTCTAATACCTTCCATATCACAAATAATTTGGAAGGAGGTGGCTATTTTAAATTTAAATAAATATATAATTAGTTGATACTGTGTGAATATTGGACTTGGTTAACTTGGGAAGAGGAGGAGGAGGAAAGAGGAGAAAGAAGAGGAGAGAGGAAGGGGAAGGGGAAGAAGGGGAGGGGAGAAGGAGGAGGAAGATAAGATGATGAAGAGGAAGAGGAGGAGAAAGAAAGAGGAGGAGGAGAGAGGAGGAAGAAGAGGAGAGAGGAGGAAGAAGAGGAGAGAGGAGGAAGAAGAGAGAAAGAGGAAGGGGAGGAGGAGGGGGGAAGGAGAAGAAGGTGGAGGTGGAGGAGGA
>JAEANM010005391.1:0-15059 GCA_017656035.1 Myanophis thanlyinensis
TAAATTAAATTAAATTAAATTCTCGTGCTGTTTTGCCCATTAAAAAAACAGTGAAGATGTTATGTTCAGAGCAGGTAACAATTCCCTCAGAATTTGTCAGCAGTTACAGGTCTCCTTCCTCCTTATGGAGACGTGGGAACCTTAAAGCTGACTAAAGGAGGGAGGGAAATTTTGACCTGCTTTACAGAGCGGCTCAACCGATGATGTTAAACCAGGCCTTAAGAGACTGAACGAGTCATCCAACCAAATCAATAGATAAATCAGTTCCCAGAAAATGCCTGTTAAAAGCAACTTTACCAGCACAAGTGGGTGAACTCACCAACATCCACAGATTTCAGGCCATTTCAGAAGGTTTCCACAAATACATTGTGTTTTTAACCTAGTGTTTGTTAATTGCACAAGAGGGAGCCTTGTTTGTGGACCATTCCTAGTTCTGAGCCAAACTGAACACCCACCAGGTCTGGAGGGAGGGAAGGGCTGGGACATGGTCTCTGTGCTATGCTTGGGAGAGCAACTCCCCCTCTGGGCATTCTTGAAAGAGTGGGTGGGCATGCGGAGCTGCCATCTGGCCACAATGGGAGAAGCAAGGACACAATTCTTGTTCTCAGAAAGCCTGCAGAGCCAAGAGGTTGAGCCAGGCGCCAGGGGAGCCTGACAGAAATCTCCCGTCCAAGCTGCTTTTGAAAAGATGATCTCCCACCACCACCCCATTTTATCGCAGGAGATTCATTAGTATGGGTGGGTGGGTGGATAGAAGATGGATGGATGAAGGTTGCCCCATACCTTCCATCACTGACGCTGAGCATGTTGCCAAGTGTTTCCACAGCAGCTTTGGCTCAATAGCCAGAAAATGCCTTGCATCCAATATCCCACCATTTTGGGACTCCTCAAACTTGCAAGGCTGGCTTCAGTTTCTACAGCACAGAACTCTCCTCATGGTGCATTTTTCAATGTGGGAAGAGGAATCCAGGCAGTAAAACCTGATCTTTGCTCTCAGAGCTGTGGGGGATTAGAAACGCCATCGGCCTGCACTACCTTGGTGGCATTCTGAAAGCCATGCCAAGGAGAGGTAGGTGTGCAAGCACCTGCCAAGACGTCCTGCCCCAATCTTGCTGGCAGGGAGAGGGAGAAGAGCATCCAAGGAAGCTCTGGTGGGTCAAGGTGGGAAGAGGTCAGACAGGAAGAAAGTGGAGAGTTCTTCAGAACAGTCGTAACTTTTATTCCTTGAATATTACAAAATACACCTTGCGAGGTAAGTCTCAAAAAACAAATTTGTCATGCTTTGTTAAAAAAATGATTTTAAAAAGGAGAAAGAAACACACTTAGCTTATTAGCTGGTTCCCCAGTGTTTATACTGAGGGATTTTGGAGGGCTCAAATCCCAGTTATATGCATTTCGATCAACATGAAATATCAGGTGTAGACAACTTCATTTGCCCCAGTATTTGCTTCTGCTTTCCAGGTGGGCTCTGTTCACATGTGCATCCAGAGTGGGTTTCAGCTGCCTGGGCCAAGCCTGCTCAGCAGGGCTGCCCTGATTGTTAGCCATCCAGGGAACTGGCCCCTGCCTGGCCATCTCTCCCCCCTTGCTGACATGGACCCCCAAGCCTGGAGCAGAGAACTGGCTGGCTAAGCATGGTTGGCCAGGGAGCTCTTCGCTAGGGCTTTGCTTCCACGGACAAGAAGCCCCTCTTCAAACCGGTCTCCTCGCCGGGGGTTTCGGGGAGAGCTTCGATGACACTTTCAGTCCATCCCTTCTTTCCATTTGATAGAATTGTGAAATTCAGGGACCCTCCTTTCCCACAGACACCAAAGCAATTTTGTTTTGTTTTATGGAAATCGTGTCCAGACTCTTCAGTGCGTTTCTCTTCTTCTACCTCTCTATTTGGACCAAGTAACCAAGACAGGAGGCTCCATATAACTGGGATGGTTTACAGTTTGCCAGAAATTGGAAAGATTAATTTAAGGAAAGGAATACAGGTTATATTCTGCAAATGATCCCTAATGAAGCACACTTATGATAGAAGCAGCAGTCACTGGGAGAGAAGAGCACCAATATGATGGTCGGAGACTTTGGGTCCCACAGCTAGTGGCAAAAGGGAAAGTGCACGGCCCAGGGTTACGATCCCCTCCTCTAATGAAGGAGCTCCTAGCATTAGACACTGAAGCTTCTGGTTATGGGTGCTCCTAAAACAAGGCTGACCTCTGCCCAGCTGATGTGGCCCAAGGAAGCCTAGCTTTACCCTGCTCCTCAAAGTATGGTTAGAAGGGCCCTTCTCCAGGTTCCTCAGGGCTCTTGGGAGGGTGGCTAGGGCTCTGGGCAAGGTCACCTCTCAACAAGGCAGCGGCTCAATGCTCTCTTTCCCTCCTGGCTCTAAGCCCTCTTGACCAGGAGATGGGGTGGTTGGCCTAGGGGCACCTTTTGTTCTCCGCCGCCTCTGGTGCCACTGCAGGAGAAATCTGGTGAAGTAGCATAGCTGGCTCTTCTCTCTCTCAGGGCGGCTCAGCTGGCTGACCAGATCACCTGTGCCTCCTTTGGAGCAGGCAGCTCCCTCCCTCCCGGTATGAGGCAGAGAGCCTCTTGGTCGGGTGGTCCCGGAGGAGCCCAGAGAGCTACAGGGTGATGAGAGCATGAAGAACTGTAGCTGCGGTGCTGAAGTGACTCTCCTCCATCCTCGGCACATGGCCTGCTTCATTGGCACAAGGGAGGAGGGCTGTCAAGTGGTGTTAAAGGAGGAGGAGGCCAGGTGCAGCGTGACTGCCTGGTTGGGTTAAAGCCTGGTAGTTAGAGGAGGAAGAGCATCTGGTGAAGGTAAACGGCTCTCTCGCTCACGCTTAAAACTTTGTGCCTCTTCCCATCAGTTTGAGGACTGCAAAGTTGTAGGTGGCAGCAATGATGAATGTGAGCTGGAGGGCAGAAAATGGGAAGAAGGAGGTGAGGTCCAAAGGCCCTGTGAAAGATACCCCCCTTCCCAAGCTCCCCTCATGACCCTGAGGGCTTTGGGCTTCTGCACTTGCCTAGAGGTCTCTAGCCCCGCCCGCACTCTTCCCTGGCAGAAGACATAGCAAGAGCCCCAGGTGTGACTGAATTAACTGGAAGCTTCTTTCAATGTTGCTCTCATTTGAGAAGATTGCTGTTTTGAATGTTTGGACTGAAAGCAGTAACAACACTCCTGCCTCATCCCTCACCCTAACCTTTGAATCAAAGGGAAAAGATCCAAGGGGCCCTTGGCTAGACTTACCAGGGCCACAAGAGTAATGGCGGCCCCCACGAATGCGGCAATGAAGAGATGAAAGGTCATCTGGAACTGCAAGCAAACAACACAAAGTGGTCTAAGCCCCAGTCCCTGGAGGATGGGGAATCAAAGGATCTCAGCCCCTTGGAGGACTGAACACAAAGGTTGAAGGTCTGGCCAGGGTTATCCATGGAGAGCACAGGTGGGTTTGAAATGGCTTGTGACCAAAGGAGGCAGCACCTTTCTCTAGGTGGTCAACCAATTGCTGGACAAAAGGGGCTTTCGCTGATATAGCAAGGCTGCTCTTAGAGATGGCAAATGGGTTATCTTGCCCATCATGTTGAATGTTCAAAGTTGCAGGTGGGATCTTTTCTCGTCCATATGTAAAAGTGAGTGTCACCTCCAAATAATGCCCAGATGGTACGTTACATCCATTTTCTCCATCCATATAAATAATATGGATAGTTGCAAGATCCAATCTAGGTCAGTCAGTGGGACAGAGGTTTACTCTTCTGAGCTTTCGGACTTGTGCTGGAGCCCATCCTCAAGGAATGTGGATTGTCTTCCCAATGATGGTTTTTACTAAAAGGCAGCAGCTGACTTGAGCTACTAAGATGTGTTTGGTGACTCAGCTTGTTTTTTTAGCAACCTGTTGATTGTCTTGAACACAAACAGCGGATTACCAATTACTGAATTACAAGTTAGTAATAACTTGGTTTTGATTATTGAGTTATCAAAAAAGGGTTTGAGGAGGGCAAATGAACAACACTGATGTCCCAGTGGATCTTTGCAACCTGAGAATGGTCAGTGATGAACTCTCTGATACAAAGATGGTGGGAGTTATCGGATTGCAGTTTTCTGTCAGAATCACATCAGTCTATAGGCGCTGTTGGCCTCTACTCCCTTTCAACCATCAGCTGCTGCACCTAAATTCCTTCCTTCCTTCTCTGACCCCCCCACACTCTGCTAGCTTCCCAGAAGAGCATGAAGATCTGGCTCTGACAACTGGCATGGGACTCAATCCTGAGGGGGGGGGGGGACAGGATTTGAGGGTCTTTTAAACATGGCTTATTTTTGTACATATTTTAATGTGGACTTTAAAATGGAGTTGTTGTTCTACACCACCCAGAGTCACCTAGGCAATGAGATAGGTGGTGTCTAAATTAGACAGACAGACAGACAGACAGACAACCCTTCCCCCCCCTTAAGGAACCTCTCCCCTGGTTCTTTTGGTTTGCTGGAAAACTTAGTCTCCATTCCTTTGTGAAGCCGAAGACACTCACCTCAGCAGTTTTGCAGATGGAGAGGAGACTTTGGCCGCAGACTCTTCCCGGAGATGCATTCCAGGGCAGCACACCTGGGTGGAGCACAAGAGGTCCTGAACATGGAGCATCCCACCTCCAGCAGGCCAGGAGGACTACACGGATACGGGAAGCCTCTGGCTTGAAACCCAGGCAAGAGCCCTCTGGACCACTTCTCCCTAACAAGCTCCTCTGTTTGTCTCAAGAAGCCAGGGGAGAGGCTGTGGGCAGTCAGAAGGCCTAACCACGTCCAGGCTCATCAACCCACTCATCCATTCAGTGCTTTCATTTTGGCTTACTGAGTTCTATGAACCTTGTCGGTTGCAGGTTTTTATGCAACCCATAGTTAAGCAAACCAAGGTTTCACAGGACGTGGAAATAACTATTCAGGTCTCTCCATTCCTCAGAAGGGCACGCAGTGTGATCAGCAGGGCGGGACCTCTGGGTTCCCAGGACAGGCTCAGATGTGTGGCCATCTGCTCATCAGAGCCAGAGAACCACCCAGGCCTGTACAGCCTCTTGATGCGTCTTGTTTAGAAATCTCCTGTTTTTACGAAGAAAGTTGCTTTTGCTACTCACCATACATTCTGGCATCAGCACACAGGTTGCCAATACTTGCTGAGGTCTTGGTGGGGTTAGCAATGGAGTTGCAGGTGGTCCAGGTGCTGAAGTAGACATAGACAGGGACGGCAGAGCAAGCCAGGACCAGAAGCCAAAGGACAGCCAAGACGTAAGTGATGCCCACAAACTGAAACAGTCAGAACAGGCAGGGGTGATCACCGGTCAGCTTGAAACCTTTGGCCAGAAGAGCATGAGACTGGAGATCTGCAGTCTGAGACAACTTCCCCACCTCTTTCAGCCGGAAAGGGAAGGAGGAGACCCCCTCCAGCACCAATGGGACTGCCAGGGATAGCAGCCCACCACCACCACCACCGCTCCGCTCACAGCTCTTGCTCTCCTCTCCCGCCTAGGTCCTCTCAGCACAATTGGTGGCTACCATGCTCTGTAATCTTCTCTCAAAAGGCTGAGGGTCTGTTGTGCCATAACAGTTGATAACATGGAGTAGAGTTGTGACTGAATGTTACATACAATCTGAATTATGAGCTGACCTCGTGCAATTTAGAAAGCTATGCATTTTAAGTGGAGAGACATTTCCTTAGTTGTGCACATTTAAAAATGGAATCCAACAAGTCCCTTCCTTCATCCCTGACACCTGGCTACTTTATGCTGAACCTGGCTGCGGTTCACAAACTTTCACCCTTAACATTGGACCTTCAGACACTGCATGCATCTCTGAGAGTTTTTGAAGGGAAGAAGACAACTCTCTGTCTTGTAAAATGTGACCCCCACCCTGGCAAAATTGTTTGAACATGCTATTGTTGCTTAGAGATCACAGCCACATGTGTCTGAGCTCATGCTTGATTGTGCAGAGAGCCCCCTCCCCAGGTGCCAATCATACTTTCCGGCTGGGACAGATGCTCAAAGAAGGGCACACTCAGTAGGCACAAGTGTATCAGGAACCTGCTTATAACAGCCAAGAGAGCCAGTTTTCCCATGCTCTGCTATGTGTGCTTTCAGGCTGGAGTGGTGAGAGGGTCTGTGAGGTGATGTGAAACGTCATTTAGCTGCATGCAAGAAGGCGTACTGTGTGTGCCTGAGAGTGAGCATTTGCCCAAAAGGTGCAGAAGTAAGTGATCTTGAAAGAAAACAGCACTTGCTTTTTTCTGTCCTTGTCTGAGCCACAGAAGCTGCCGGGGGCTTTCAGTGCAACTGAGCATTTCTAGACAATACCTGTGGTTATGCTATAGATCCTCCCTGTTCCCTCATTGGTTTGGCAAATGCCCCTGTACTCGTCCATAGCAGTCCCCCAGCCCCAGTCCCTCTAGGTCCCTGTACCCATGTGGCAGTTCTTTGTCCCTCCCCTGGAAAGGAGTTCACTTGGGGCCCCTTGAGAAAGGCAGGCCAGGGCTTCCAGTGGCAGAGTTGCCCAGTGCCACAGCCACTTCAGCTGGTAGGTCAAATATTGCTCAGAAGTACCTGTTTGTGGCTTTCCTCGTTGCTCAATCAATGCTTGGAATCTCCACCCTCCCATGTTGTGGGACACACCTGCCATGACTGAGACACCCCAGTTGGAGGGCTCCGTGGCGAGGGCCCCATGCCCCACAGTCAGCCTTGGCTTGCAAAGGGATGGGAGCATATCGCCAGGCAGCTGAGGCTCAATCCTCCAGATTTTCCTTGCAAATAGGGGAGCACGGGGGGGGGGGGAGGGAAGGGAGCCCTGCAGGGGATGGCCGTAAGTTGAGGGAGCCAGTTAGTGTGGGCAAAGGCTGACATCAATGGGACAGCTGAGGAGGCATTAGGAGGGGCAGCATTCACCTGGCTGCAAGGAGGGGTGGGGTAGGTGGGGGAATGACCCTCTTGTGCGGTTTTCTCTCTGAGATGCCACTATCTGTCCCAGTGCAGTTGCTCCACCTGTGCCTGGAGCCTTCTCAGGACCAGCCACCGGGCTGAGCAGGGCTGCAGTCTCATGCCTGTCTGCCCATGCCCATGCCCATGCCCATGCCCAGACCAGCCAACCTGCCCCAGAAGATGCAAACTGCAGATAGATCACCTTGTCAGGATGTCCTAGCCATTTGCCCAAACAGTGACACACCAGCTCCCAAGAGTGAGCTTGACGGTGTCCTCTGGAACCCCTCCCCTTGTGGCCCCCTGTTACCGTAGCGCTGAGGCCCTTGCCACAGATGGTGGTCTTGTAGTCGCCAAAGATCTGCCTGACAGCGCCAGTGGTGTAAAAGCCTTCGGCCAGGAGGAGGGCTCCAAAGAGGAAGAAGAAACCGGCAATTCCATAAATGGCATATTGGAAATCGTGGATCCTACAAGGAAGGAAGGTCAGGTTCAGGAGGGGGGAGAAGGTCAGGAGCCCAGTCCAGAGGGCCCCTCCTGGAGTCAGGCTTTGCAAAGCACTTGGTCCAAGCAGCAGCCTGGGTTTGCCCAAAGACATACCCTACAACAGGGGAATCCCTTGTTTTGTCCCAGAGAGGAAATCCCTGGCAGAGCTTTGCTTTGGGTCACAGGACTCTGCCTGCCTCACACACACACCCTCAAGGCAAAGCAGGCTGTTGCCTTATAGAGCTCTGACTTGCCAGGTGGGCCCTAGCTGACACAGAGACCTACAGCAGTGGCTTTGATGCCCACTCCGCCCTTATCAGTTCAGGATCTGTGATCAAAGCCCGCTCCCTCCTCTGGCTGGCCACAGTTGCCTGTGGGCTGCCCCAGCCATGCCAGAGCAGCCAGACCGGTACTCAGGCTGGCCTCAGTCCTGGACACATCTACACTTCCAGCATCTTTTGAGGCTCTGGGTGCCGGGTGAGGTGGTTGTGCCTTAGTAAAACCTTGAAAAGAGCCCAGTCTGCACAACTGCAGCTCAGATGCTGCGCACCAGAAGTGCAAGTTCTGTGGCAACCCTCAGCCCTGGCCACGAAGCCCCATCTGCCGGTCCCGCTCGGTGGTGACATGAAGAGGGCTTTGCAAAGGGGGCTTACTGGAAGGAGGAGGGGGAAGCTCCCTATGGAGAACTAGCCTGCAGCTATTTACTATTCTATAGTAGATATGTTAACATCTGCAGGATTTTTGCAAGAATGAAGTTTAATGAATAGGAATTAAAATTTATTAAAAATTAGTATTAAACTCAGGCATTCGTATTTCAGTTATTTTTCAACTTGGTGTGTGTAGAGTACAACTATATTTTCAGTTGAATAAACTTAACAAAATTTCTAATTTTAAATACCATTTTAGATTATTCTTTTTTTGGAAATCACACCCAAACCCTAGCCCCCCAGCCCAGGGTGGCCCAGGCACCTGACTTGGGAGACTGGACGAGGGGAGCGTCTGGATCTCTGGTCTGGCAAGCACTGCCTGCTTTCAAAGGGAAAGATTTGCAGAAGGGAGGCCCAGGCTTTGCTAAACCCCTGCCCTGCCCAGAGGACGCAGCCCTGGAGGGGAATACTTACACGTCCACCAGGTACTCGTAGTCCTGGTAGTTTTTGGAAAAGTAGGTCTCGATCAGATGCTCAGTGCCCGTGAGCGCTTCGTGGCCACAGCCACAAAACAGAGCTACTCCCAAGAAACACAGGCCTGTGGCTACCAGGGAGGCAAAGGGGGCTCCCACCAGGCACCTGGCACAGCACTCTAATAAACCTGGGCAGAGAAGGGTGGGGGAGAGAGACTGCCCATTAGTCCCAGCGGCCGCAGCAGCAGGTGGCAAAACGTTCTGCCCTGTGCAGAGAAGATATAATTTTTAGAGGCTGTATCAAATCAAGAAGCTGAGACTGGATCCAAATCTGTGGGGCAATCGATCCTGGATCAATCTGAACAACAAGCACTGGGGCAGGGGAGCGGGGGGGGGGGGGTGTCAGATAGAGCAGAACAGAGAAACTGGCCAGTTTTACAAAAAGAGCTGAAAGGACAGCTTTTCGTTTTGCATCCAGCTTTTCTCCCAAGGGGCATTTAAAGAGGCCAATAACATTTTTTTCAGAAAGCCAGCTATAACATCAATGAGGGAAACCAACTTCAGAAATGTAGCCAGAGCCATACCTACTAAAAGCCACATTATCCCCTTCACATATTTGCTTCCTGGCCAGTGACTGGCCCCGCCTTTTCCTGCAGGTGGGAGGTCCAAAAAGAGGCGAGCCACCTCCCTTGGAAAAGAGCCACAGGCTTTAGCACCAGGGCTCTGGAAGGCACCGCCACCGGTACCATTTTGGTAGGGGGTACCCTCTCTTGTGGGACATGCCTTTGGGCACAGGGCTGCTGATTATTTGGGGGTGTCCACTTTCAGATAACTTTCTTCTGGTTTCAGATTTGTGTTTTAGTTTTCTTCCACTGCTGGTTTTAAAAGTGATACTTGCTGAAAACGGAAGAGTTTTTCAAGCAGAATTTGCTCTGGGAACAATATCACCATTGTTCATTGTTCTGGGGGACGGGGGAAGGGCAACACCTCTGGCTGTGAAGAACAGTTAGCAGGTTGCCTGACATTTAGCAGGATTTAAATCAAGTACTGACTTTTTTCCTGTCTGGCAAAAAAGTTGAATTTTGGATTGGTCAGGATTTGGAAACCTTGACATGTCTATTTCATTTTAACTTTCTGTTTGATGGCTGCCTCTTCTAATGGCTCCAGGCAGCCCTGTGGGTCCATTACTCAGATGGTGCCCCCTTGGTCATACAGACATGGTCACCTTTCAAGCTGAAACAAAGATGTAGGTTCACTCTTGGGGGGCTCGACTGATTGGCCCATGCCTTGGAAGGGCTCCTGGGATCTACCTGGGATCCGCCTGAAGACACGGAGCTCTGCCTTTCCTCTGAATTGGATCATGCTCTGCCCTCCCTCCAGCATTTTCACTGGGAGGGAGGAGAAATGCCTGATCATTGATGATGGACACAGATGGCGGCCAAGACCGAGTGGCCTCAACTCCCAAAGAGCCGCTCTTGTCTGTCTACTGTTTGCTGAGAGCTCGCTCAGAACTCTAAGCTCAATCCAAAAGAAGAAAACCTGGCCTAGAGAAACAGGATTGATTTCCTCACCAGGCTGCTGTTTGTGGGTTTTGGGGAACCCTGATCTGGGCCAAAGAGCCAAGGAGAAGCATGCTGCTTTGGATGGAGGGGGTGAGGTTCAGAAAGGCAGGTTGAGAGAAGGGCAGCTACCTGGAGACCTCGCCTGTGCAGCTGGATCCAGATTGGGATTCTGAGGACCAGAAGGAGGTGGATGTGTTTGGCTCTGGGATTTTGGCTCAGGCACTTCACTAATATTATCTATATTACAAAAAATACAACAGTAAACCTGAGAATCCTCTGCACAACGCAGAAGCCCACCCCACTCCAATTAGCCCTGGCTTGGTTTCCATCACGAGACAGAGAAGAGAGCTGGTCCTCCCCCCGGCCCCCTTGGCCCTCCCTCTGCATCTGCCCCCCCCCCTCCAGGCACTTTCCCCATTCTTCCTCCTCCTCCTTCTCCACTCCCTCTTTGTCCCCGGGTGTTTTTCTCAGCCCTGAAGAATGAGCCCATCAGAAGCTGCTGGGGCCAAGGGTCAGCCTTGCAAGCTGTACTAATCTCTGGGTGGCACTGAGGAGGACAAGGGGGATTTGTTCTCTGCACTCTTCTCTCTGCCTGGCCTGAGGAGGACAGGGGGCTCAGCAGAGAACAATGGGGCCCTCTTTTCTTTGCCCTTACCCCATTCTCCTCAAGTGGGGTGTGGAACAAGTGCCCGAGGTCTCAATCCAGCAGGTTTCCCATTTGGGACCAGCATCGGATAGGCGCAATAGAGCCAAAAAGGCTCCTGATCACCATCCTGCCACCTGAGAACCCCACATGCCCACATCTTTCTGCCTCTTTCCCCCACCTGTCCCACAAATGCCATGAGAGCAGGGCCCATCTCTGCCCAGTGAACAAGGAGTCTCCAGTCAGAGATCTAGGTTGCTTCGTTCAGGATTGTCCGGCTGAGCCTGCTCCTGCTGTCCTTCGGAAGTCGGTTGTGTTGGAAGCCTGAGCACCCATGGAAAACGTCTGGATGGGGGGCTCCGCCTGCCCCTCATTTGACTACCGCACTTCTGCAGCCCCAGCTATGGAGACAGGAGGAAGCTGTCTCCAAGCAGCACTTCCTGGGTGCCAGGAGGAACCTACCATGGCTTGAAGACAAGGCACGAGGCATGGCTTGTTTTCTGGAACCGAGGGGAATTGGCCCGGTGGGACTGGGGAGGGGCTGACTGGGGAGCCCACCTTGGAGCTTTGAGCATGAGCAGGATCAAGGGGAGCCATACACAAAGGTGGGTGTCCTGCACCCACAAGGGAGATTGTGACGGGAGGGCGGGTGGAGCCCCCTTTGGGCGCAGCAGAGGCCAGGCTGGCGCCACCATGTTCTGGGTCAATACAATTAAATAAATGTCCTGCTTTTAGTTAGGACTCAAACTGGGAGATCTCTGTGCTCTCTGCCAGACTTTGGATAGGTTGGTGGCCCAGAGGGAGCACGGCTGCAGCATGGCAGCCCAAAGACCCCTCTCTGTCCCCGGGCTTTCTCTCTTGGCCCATCGCTTGCCTTCCACCAGCTTCAGGGGTTGCCCACTAAGCTTACATAATGGCTTGGGGTGGGGTGGGGTGGGGGAGAAGATGACAGAAAGAGGCTCTTGTGTGAACACAATCCCCAGCCTTGTGTCGAGGGCAGAACAATGGACACAAGAAGACAAGCGGGATGAGCCTGCCCAAGGCTTCAGCTCAACACTGCCCCCCACCCCAATAGGGCTGTGTTAAGTCTGGAGGAGCTCTGGCTGGTACCAGCAGGAAGAAGAGGAGGAGTGGGTGCGATAAGAACAGAGGTGGGGGGAGGGGTTGGAGCTGCTTTTTCAAGGCTGGTTTGACAGAGGCCAAAAAAGAAAGAGCCCCTCAAAGTGTTTCAGGGGTGAGGAGGAGGAGGAGGAGGTGGAATGAGGCTGGGTTGATGCCAATCCAGAGCTTTCTTTCTCCTACGTGTTGCGGGAAGGAAAGGAGGCATCTCTCAGCCTGCAGAGAACGGGTGCTGAACCCACCATGACCTTGGCTTCAACTAGGGAGCGGAGTGGCATCATGATCTCTCCTGTCTTCCTCTGGTCACCTGAGATCCTCTCACTGTCCAGAGACACAGTGGCAGGAAAAAGCACATGGCGGGAGCCCCTTCAGCCTAGTTTTACAGGCCACCTTAGGATGGGGAGATGCCTGAAGGACAGACCATCTTCCAGGCTCAGCCTCTGCCTAGAGGAGTCTGTAAGGCCAGGCTTTTCCACTAAGAGCCTGGGGAGCGATGGGAATTCCTGAGACCTCCAGCAGGTCTTTGGCCAACCAAGAGAAAGGCAGGCGGTTGGAGCCACTCCACACGGGACTGAATCTCTCTGCCCAGTACCAAAGGGACTGGGCAAACCTACACATCTGGCCACCTGCCACCCCAAAGATGCTCAGATGAGACAAAGTGATCCAGGCAATGACTGCTGAAAGGGCTTCTGCCACCCTGTGTGAAATGGAGCTGAAGCTGCTGTTCTGCATCAGGGAGGAGAGGCCCCTGGCACTGCCTCTCTTTTGGCCCACGGGATGGAAGGAGCACTTTGTGCCTCCTGCTGCTGTCCCTAGCCAGAGGAACGTGTGGCCCTCGGATGGAAGCTCTCCGCACATGTAGCCAAGAAAGCCACTTTGGGAAGGTGAACAAGCCTTCTGATTTTTTGCAGGCTGGGGTTGCCTTGTCATCACTTAAATTGGGGTGGAAGAAATTCCAAGAATGGGTTTGGACAGTAAGGTGTAAAATAAATAAATAACAATTAAAACAAACCCCCAGAAAATAATTCAAATGAAGGTATTTACATGAAGTAGAAAAGCTGCAGCATGATGAAGCCAGGAGGAGCACTTGGGGAGGGATACGTTCACCTCATCCCCTACTGCCCCCCCCCCAAATTCTGTCTGCAGCCTGGATGCAAGGACTTCTCTTTCCATCTGAGCCATTGCAGCCCTGTTTACTTAGCTGAACAGGTAGGCACAGCACTGCAGAAGAGCCCCTTGCCAGCCCACCCAGATATCAGCTTGGCTCTATGCAGCTGAAATAGATAACCAGCTGCATTGCCCCATCTGATCAGCAACCCTCCAATTTGGAAGGAACTTTGGAAACCACCTAGTCAACTCCCTGCTCCGTGCAAAATCCACTCTGAGAGAAGGCATTGCTGTGAGTGGCCTTGATCCTAGACTGCGCAATGGGTCCAATGAGCCCCTCCTGCTCTGCTGATGTAGGAGAATATCTAACATTGTAAAGTATTCTGGTCCTTCAGAGGGCACTTGTAATCTTCACTTCTTATTTCTTCTCCTCCTGGGGCACAAGCTTGCTTACTTTTAAAGCATGGTAAAAGTACTGGGGGAGGAAGGAGGAGAGATTCTGGGCAAGAGGGAAACGGGGGTGGGGGTATGAAATGCTGGGAACAGGTAAACCACCTGCAGGAGCCAGGCAAGCATAAGGATCACTCCTTGCCTTCTGGGGAGGGGGTGGCTGCGCATGGGGGGCCCCCTCTCCTCCACTTGGAATTCCTCAGAAGCTGTTCTTGTTCCAAATCAGAGAAATGTCATTTTATGTGTCCATTTTATTTTTACAGCCATATATTCATGATTTAATATTGTACTGATGTTGGCTGTTTTATTTTACACCTTGACACACATCAGACAGCCTGGCAGGGACGGGAGGAGAAGCATCCCTGTGCAACTTGGGAACTGCTGGTGTGGGGGGGTGGACTAAGAAGTTGCACCCTCTGAACACGGGAAAAGCAGAAGCCGGTAGCTGCTGAGAGCTCCTTCTCCTGGGTGTCCTGAGAGGCTTGGAAGATGCTTGACCACTGGAGAAGGGGGCATTGTGTGGCGGCTGCTCTGGCCAAGCAGTCCCTATCAGAGACCCTGCAAGACCAAGGAGGATGTCAACTAATTCGGCCAGATTGTGGGGAAGAAGCTGAGAAGAAAGTCCGAAGAGGGTTAATAGGGATGCCCATTCTGACAGGAGGAGGAAGAGGAGGATGGCGATGAAGATGCCTGGGTTCAGTCTGGTGTCCTTAGAATGAATTAGAATCCTTAGAATCCTCTTAGAATGAAAAGACACAAAGCTTACCCATCCACGGATACCTCCCCTCCCACCCTAGCTTCCCTTCCCCTTCCTTCCCTCACCCAGAACGCTGCTCCCTGCCTCTTCCCTGCTCCCCACTCCCAATTCTGCAGCTTCAGCATGGAACTTGGCCTCCCCAGAGCAACTCACTCTGGTCCCAACCCTTCCTCGACTGTGCAAGGCTTCCCTGTGATGCGCCCAGACCTCCAAGGGGATTTTGGCGCCATCTCAAAGACTTCCTTCCTGAAAGGGAATTGGGTCCAAACTCAGAGGACCACACAGAGTGGATGCTGAACCCAGATGGAGAATTGGGAGACACTTCCTAAATAGTTTTCCAGTCACTGCCAGTCATTCTTTGGGGCATTTTGGGCACTAAAATGGCAGTTTTAAATTTTAAGTAAATAAAAAATCCCAAGTTTCCAGAAGAAAGGGCATAAAAATCCCTTCAGCCCAGCACCGTTTTTGAATGACAATATGGTGATAATAGCCCAGCTTCTTAATTATAGATTCTCCCTAATGGAAAATGATTAGAGGCTTCCTTGGATTTGCCAACTTACCCATGGTTTCAGGATGCAAGTCAAAGTATCTTTGGTCTTTTCCCGCTTTGCTCAACTAGAAGAATCCTTCGTGGTGCCCCGTTGCCTTCTCTCCTTCCTTCCTTCCTTCCCTCTGGTGAAAGTCCTGTTCAGCAGCAAAGAAAAGGGCTCTTGGGTTGGCAGCCAGTCCCCTTAAAGAGCCAGCCCACCCTTTGTCTGCTCCACCCCTTGGACTCTCTGCTCTGCCTTAACCCTCCTTTGGACAGTGGATGCAAGTCACAGTTTGCTCTCCATGTGCTCCCAACAGCCTTGGGGGGGGGGGGGGGGCGCTGTTTTT